>JAGKTI010030005.1:0-12506 GCA_018397915.1 Birgus latro
CTCCCCCCAGTGAGTGTAGGCTCAGCTGCTGCGTGGTCCAGAATCACCCCCACATCCAGGGTCCCACTTTGACTTTTGTAAAAGTTAAAAATTGTCAAGGAGGTTGAGATAAGCTGCAAGACGACACCCTACACTTCAACACCCTCACTGCAGTGGATAGGAGGGTCATAGTCAGAGTAGGGGATGTGATCCCTCACCTGGATGGCACATCCCTGTGTAGTCCCCTAGACCCATGGGAACGAATGGCCCCTGAAACCTCTGAGTCTAAAAGAGGAGCCATGGGGAAGGAGTATCTCCTGAAGGAGGAAGACATGCACATCATCCTTAGCAGCCACCTCCTAAAGTTGGGCAAGTTTGCTCCGTCTCTCTATGCAGTTCCACTGCATGACTCAGAGGTGTACAGCAGACTCTGGGACTGAGGAGGGAGAGAAGCTTCTGGCTGGAGGCCATGAGCCATGCATTCCACCTCGATCGCAGCCAAGGCTGGTGTGAGCCCTAGACAGGCAACAGTTAGGCTGTGAGGACAAGGTTGCAGAAGCAGGGCAGAAAACGACTCAGTCATGGTGACAAGCATCAGATGTGATGTCCAAGGGGCTGAGGGATAGGGGCAGGGTTGCTGCTTTGCCTCGACCACCTTCATAACTATGGCATCTACAGTTTTCACTAGAGGCTCCGTGTCGAGGATCTTGTCCAGAGCCGTCCCCAGCAATCCAGCCAGGTTCAGGGTGATCTCCTTGCCTAGCATCTGCAGCTCCTCCATGATGAAGGTAAGCAGAGGAGAGCCTGGGGGGCGTGGGAAGGAGTGGGAGCAGGCGTGTTGGTCAACCGTGGGGCCGGGGCCAAGGCTGGAGGAGGGTGGTGGACCTCCGCAGATGTTGTTACATGAATGAAGCCTGCCGAAAGAGGGGGGAACGCCCCTATGTTGAGGGTCAGAGGAGGAGACGCCTCTGCCTGGCATTATTGGCCCCAGAAGAAGGTACCAGGGGGTGCAGGAGTGGCACTGGCCTGCTGCTCTCTCATGCAGGCTACTTAGGGCTCGCGACCCTGACAGAGGTGCGCCACTCTGGTGCGGCAGCTAGGGTGCTAAACATGGTGCCAACCTGAGCAGTTGGGGCAGCGAGAGGTGACAGGCTCTTTTGCCTTGAAATTCGGCAGGCAGATCTTGGTGGGGTGTGCTTTGCTGCATATACCGCACACAGTTGGGTGGCGGCAAGTCACTTGGTGGTGATCGTATTGCTGACATCAAAAGCAGAGGAGAGGTTCCTGTGTGCAGGGGTGGAGGTGGTAGATGCCCCAGTTCCCCTGATCTATTGTCGAGAACAGAAGACCAAGGATGGTGATGACGACCTGCAGGGTCTCCTCCCCGGTTTGGGCTCGTTGGCATCGAGTCACTTCTACTTGAGTATGGTGCAGCAGGAGGGCTGTTGGCATCTTAATGGGGTACCCCATCACGACTGCCTTCATGGTTCTCTCGCTCGGCGTCAATTCGGTGACCCTGACAGGGGGGGCTCCATCGAGAACACCAAGCTGCCATCCCTGCTGATGACTATTGACATCCAAAGCTCTGGCAGATGATGTTCCAGGGCAGCCACAGCATCGTAGCTGGTCTCATGCCTGTCCTGAATCGAAACCCATAAAGCAAGGTAAGGTGAGCGAGGTGGAGGGTGGACAGCCACTGTCACAGAGGGCATAGCAGTGGGTGGAGGCTGGCGAGGAGCCCCAGTGCGTGGTGCCAGAGAGGACTCGTTTCACTGCCCACAACGTTTAGGAATCCTAGAGACGAGGGTAAAGCCCTCGTCATCAGCAGGGGCAGAGGGACCCGCAGCCAATACAGGAGGGGCAGCAGGAGCACCATGTTCATTAGCCATCAGTCCGCAGGTACAGGCGGAATTAGCAGGCCGAGATGACGTGGCAGGGGGCACAGGAGTCAGGGCAAGAGGAACAGGAGGAAGGGTTGGGAGCAAAAGACTGAAAAGAGGACAGAGGGGTGCAGGCAATATTCGCTGCAGAGGAGTGAGGGCTCGATGTGGATGGCCATCTCTCCCTTTGGCATCCCGTAGTGCGAGAAGGTGGTGCAGGAACTATCACATGTGATACAGGTCAGTGGATGTGGGAAGGCCCCGAAGGTCAGGTGGCCTTAGGTGCCTGCATGTTAAAAGAGCAAGGAAACACACAAACAGACTAAACAAAAGATGACATACACAGGCAACACACACACACTCATTCACTCAAAATACAGAAAAGCCAGCCAATTCCCTACAATGCCGGGGGCGTACCCTCCCCACCCTCTAAAGGGTGTTGCTGGAGACCTCGTCACTTCCCCGTGAGGGACTTCCCTAATCTAGCAGTGCCAACCCTTACCACCTGCTTTAACCAGGCCTCTAGGGCCCCTCCTGCATGGAGGTACCCTAACAGTACCCCTTTTGGGTTCTGTGTTGTACTTCGGCAGGGACACTAAGTGGCAGACCAAAAACACACACACACACACACACACACACACACACACAAGTTTACCCTTCCGAGACAGAGTCCCAGCAGAAAGTCAAACAACACAAATAATTCCCACTCAGTACCAGAGACTGTCTCAAAAGTGGCAAATGTGGTAAAAAAGTGTAAAAATCTTCCTCTATAACTAAGGCAGAGTCCAGTGCAAGAGAGAGATGGGCCAGAGGTCTGTACACAGCGGTGGCTGGTCTGGGAAATGATACTTCTGTTGCGCGTGGCTGCTCATATACAATTCATGTGAATCAGGTGAAGACAGGTGGGCGGAGCTGATCAGCTGAGTTGATTGCTCAGTGACTGGTTCGTTGGCTCAGCTTATGTGACGTTTTGATGATGGTAGGATCTGGAAATCTTCGACATGTGTCTTTATTGTAAGTTGTTTTGTGATTATGTAGAGTGCATGTAGAAACAAGAGATGGAGAGGGTATTGTTCTCTCTCGATTATTTTGGTGTTCTAATCTAGGTCTTGTCGTGTCAGGTGGGAGTTGTGTAGGGTGGCATATTGGTTCTGATGGCTTCATTATGTAAGTGACAGGTAAGGCGCCTCAACAGTCTGGTCCATGTCATTCCACTGTAAGAGTGAGTTCCACACTCCTGACTGTTGCAGTTATGCTGGTAAATGACATGGTCCTCCTGTAGGGGTGTCTTGGTCACAGTCGGTTGGTTACAGCAGAGGGTTGGTTGTTTTCCTTGGTTTGTAGCAGATTATGAGATCATTGTGTTGTTCTGGGTCTGTATGGTGTATATTTCTTTATACAATGTCTTTGATGAACTTCTCATCCATCTCGTAGTCGGCAGACATGTAGTTTCTGTATGTGTTCCCCGGTTGTAGGTGAAGTGGTGTCCTGATGAATATACCATTCGTCCATGTGTCTCTTAATTACGTCGGATACGTCGGTGTTAGTATAGCCGTTGTTAACTAGGACTGAGTCACTTGTTCTAGTTCCTAGTGTTTGTCTTTCCAAGTGGAGCAGTTAGAGAGTGCTTTCCTTATGTAGGCACTGATGATGGAGTCCAGGTAATGTCTGGGGCACTCACTATCTCCATTCAGGCAGTACATTGTTTGTGGGTTTGGTGAATACTGTAGTCTTGAATCCTACGCTGTGTGCAGTGACGAGTATGTCCAGGAAGGGAAGACGTCCGTCACTGGCTTATTCATAGGTGAAGTTAAGTCCAGAGGCAGCAATGAATCGCTGTGTGAGGTTCTGCAGCTCCTAAAGTCCTCAGTACGAAAGAAGATGCTGTCAACTTAACAGCTGTATTTGGATTGGTGGCTAGTAGCTAGAAGTCTTGATTCCACATTCCCCATATAGAAATTAGCAAACAGGACTCCGAGGGGGCTGCCCATCGATACACCTTCGACCTGCTGATGTCCCTGACCATTTGGGCAGGTGAAAGGAGCTTCTTTTGTGCAGAGCTTCAGTAGTCTTCAGGGCCTCCTCTGGGATGTCAAGGGACTTGGTGTCTTTTCAGCGGTATACACCGTCGAGTATGAAGTCAATCATCTTGTCCACAGGAACGCTGGTAAAGAGGCTTTTGACGTCGGAGGGGGTCATGATGTTGTCGGCAGTGGGAGAAGCGTCACATAGGACTTTAAGGAAGTTCGAAGCAGAGGTTAGGCTGTAGGTGTTAGGCACATATGGTGTCAGGAGTTCATTGAGTTTCTTGGCTGTGGTGTAGGTGACGGTGGGTATCTGTGAGATGATCGGGCATAGAGGGTTGCCAGGCTTGTGTCTTGACGTTGCCATAGGCATAACTGGGTGAGTACTTGCCAGTTTGCTTCTGAAGATATAGGCTGTTAGTGGTGGCGTTGATAGTGGAGATGGTGGCATTAACTTGCATCTTGATGGAGTCTGTGGGGTTATGAGTTCTTTCTCTGAAATTAGAAGTGTCACTGAGGATGGTGTTGATTTTTTTTACTGTAGATGATAACGAAGAAGCCAACAAGACACACCTTTCCTGGACATACTTGTCACTGCACACAACATAGGATTCAAGAGTACAGTATTCACCAAGCCTAGGAACAAAGGACTCTGTCTGAATGGAGATAGTGAGTACCCCAGTCATTAGCTGTGCTCCACCATCAGTGCCTAAATCAGGAGAACCATATCCATTTGGAAAGACATCCACCAGGAACTAGAACGCGTGACTCAAGTCCTCATTAACAACGGCTGTACTAACACCGATGTATCCGCCGTAACTAAGAGACACATGGACAAATGGAATGACACAGACCAGACTGGCGAGGTGCCTCACGTGTCACTTACATAATGGAGCCATCAAGAACCACTACGCCTCCCTATACCACTCACACCTGATACGACAAGAGCTGGATAAGAACACCAAAATAATCGACAGAGAACAAGACCCTGGCCGTCTCGTTTCTAGAGGCAGTGAACATCATCACAAAACAACCTACAACAAACACACAAGTTGAAGATTTCCAAATCCTACGACCATCAAAACGCCACATAGGCTTAGCCAACAACGCAGCCAATGAGCGACCAGCTTAGCCGATCTGCTCCACCCACCTGTCTCCACCTGGTTCACCTGCATTGTATATATGAAGCCACCCATGACAAAACCATTGGAACTCTTTGTCTGTTGCTTGGCCTGGCCAGTTTTCACTTAGCCCGTCAGCCAGTCAAAGTCTTCCAACTTCTCTGCCCATCACTTACACTGTGTGGTGATCATCACTAGGTCTGAGTGGTGTTTGGAGCGGTGACCACCTGTGAACACCAGCTACTGTTGAGATTGTTTTCTCTCTTTTTGACTGACTTCTCTGTATATTCTGGCCTACCACTTAGAGTCCCTTGCTGTAGTACGATGTCGAACCCTGAAGGAATACCGTTACGGTATCTCCATGAAGGGAGGCCTTAGAGGCTTCGTTATAGAAGGTTGCAAGGGTAGGCACTAATAGATTAGGGAAGTCCCTCACTGGGCAGTGACAGGGTCTCCTGTGGTACCCTTTAGAGGGTGGGGAGGATAGGCCCCTGTTACAGTAGGGAATTGTCCGTTTTTTTTTTTTTTTTGGGTGTGGTCGGTGCCTGCATTAGGTTTAGGTCATGTGGGCACCCACGATACCTTGGCCTTCACGGACCTCCCATATCCCCCGCCCTGTGGATTCTACACCTCCTCCTCCTCGTTTTTCTGGCTGCAAACAGGAACAACACCGTTCCACCTCCAGCTCTCACTCCTCTGGTGTTGGGGATGCCCTCACCCCCTTGCCCATCTCCTTGGCTCCTGCTCCTGGCCTTTTGTCTCAGCCCAACACCTGCGCATCCACTTCTACAGCTCGGCCAGTCAAATCTGCTCGCATCCACGAATGGATGACTGTGGTTGCCGATGCTCCTGTCGCCCCTTACGTGTTCCCTGCCACTGCTCCTGTCCGTACTGATGGCGAATACTTCTCTCTAGTCCATAATAAACAGTCCAGGCATCACGAGCAGGGTAACGGTCCCACTCCGGCACCACGCTCAGGGGGTTCCTCACAGGCCTCCTCTTGTCACTCGACCCTTGGTAACTGTGGCTGTGCCTCCTCCGGCCCGCTCATCGTACCTGGCCTTTCGTTTGCCTCGCCAGGATGGGCATGATACAGTAGCCGCTTTGGAACGACAACTGCCAGAGCTGAGGACCTCGAACATAGCTGGCAAAGACGGGAGCTCCGTCTTCGTTCCAAAGGACGAGGCTTCATACAACCAACTCCTGGTGGCAGCTCTGGACGAGGCTTGTCGAACTAACTCCAGGGCAGAGATTGACCAAGGCAATCGTCATGGGCTATCCCATGACGATGCCAGTCGACCTCCTTTTGCAACACCCTCAGGTGGAGGAAGCTACGCAATGCCAGAGGATGCACATCAGGCAGGAGACACATCAGGTCCTCATCACCTTGCATGGTCCTTTACTGCCCTCCATAGACCTGGGGAACTGGGACATTTATTTTCTTCACCCTTACATACCTGAACTACTCCGCTGCTACGGGAGTCAGAGCTACGGGCACCACAGAGCCACGTGCAGCTGGCCTGTCATTTGCAAGGTGTGCGCCGCCCGCACGAGACGGAGAACTGCCTGGCAAAATTCAAAGCCATAGAGGCAATCACCTCCATTTGCCCCATCTGCTCTGGACCTCACCACACGTGGCACCCCAGCTGCCCCACCAGAGCTGCACACGTCCAGCAGGGTTGTGAGTGTCAGGTGGCCTGGGTTCAACAGTAGCAAGCTGCCAGTGCCATGCCTGCACCTCCAGGGGCCTTTGTTGGGGCCAGCCTTGCCATGCAACAGAACCTTCTTCTCCAGTTCTAGACACGAGTGCATTTCCACCTCTTCCACATGTTCCCACTCGTCAGGCCGTGACTGTGGAGATTCGCTACCCTCCTCCGACCACAGCCCCACCATCAGCCGATATACCTGCTCCCGCATCGCTTTACTCCCCGGGCTTTCCTCCGGTTCTCTTCACTGTGGAGGACCTGTGGGTGATTTGCAGGGAGAT
Source organism: Birgus latro (assembly GCA_018397915.1). Lineage (NCBI taxonomy): Eukaryota > Metazoa > Arthropoda > Malacostraca > Decapoda > Coenobitidae > Birgus > Birgus latro. The sequence goes on from JAGKTI010030005.1 coordinate 6,992, forward strand.
AGCTCTGAGCTTTGCTCAGTTACTGGAGACAATAATTGGCAAAAACGTCAACACAATGCCCCTGGTGGCCAATGTCAACAAAATCCTTGTTGGTGGAGGCAAAGAGGCAGCTTCGCCCTTCTCCCCCTGCTCCTCGGACATCATCTCCCACCTTGTCAGCCAGGGCCAAGGCACCTTCTGTCCCGATTCCCCAGCATCATACTCGCGGCCTGGCCACCAACTCACCAGGCCCAACGCCAGCCTCAGCAGTGGTATGGGCAGAGCGGGGGGGGGACTCTTGGTCTCCAGCAAGAGACTGCTCACCCTCCACAGTCCCAGTCAATGCTGATCACCTCTGGGTCCCACATTGGAATTGTCCAGGGGCATGGAGCATGCTCCCCCACCTCCAGGATGTGGCTGCTTGAGAGGACATTCACATCTTCCTCCTCCTAGAGATGCTCCTCCCCCTCAGCACTACATTTCGCCTCTGAAGATACACCACTTATATCCTCCCTAGGGTCCGTGGTGCCACGAAAGTGTTTCATTCTCGTAAAAGACCTCATTCCCTGCACTGATTGCAACCCTCATATACAGTATACTGCGGCGAGCGTGTAGAAGTACAAGGGGTCGTCCTACAGCTTGCCTTGACCTCCTTGACCATCTACAACGTTTATAAGAGTCACAGACGGACCCTTGACATTGGGGAGCTGCTTCATCATGCCAAAACAGAGTCCATCCTCAATGGGGGGGACTTTAATGACCAGCACCAGATCCTCTCCTCACCCCTTCCATTGAATGAGGCAGGTTGGCATGTTGCCATGGCTCTCAAGGAAATGGTGGGGGGTTTCTCTGTTAAATGATGTGTCTGATCCAACATACATAGGTGGTGGGAGACTCAATCTCACCTTCCTCTTCACACCCCTTGTCAGTGCCTCCGAATTGTCACTCCATCCTTTCATCACTAGTGACCACTCTGCTCTTGTGGTCAGCCTTCCCGTGGCCACGCTCTCCCCCCCCCCCCCCGTTGCCTCCACCACGATGGGATTTTCGCAAGGCCAGCTGGGCACAAGGTGAACAGGTGGTCACTGTCAGCTTTGCTGCTGCTGTCCTCCCACCTACCCTTGAGCCTTGTGCTGAGCACGTTGCTCTTGTTTTACATCGAGCTGCCTCAGATGCCATTCCCCTTAGGCGATTCTCTGCAGTCTGCTACAAAGATGACTGGTACTATGATGAGAGGGTTCAGGAGCTAAATCACAGAACAATCACGGCATGCAAGAACTACCGACAGCTATGGTCCTCCCTGAATAGGTACAACCTCGTTGTCGTCTTGCGCCATACAACTCAAGAAAAACACCACATATAGGATGAGGCATGGATCGAGTGGTGTCGCACTCTTGACTCCCACTCCATGCTTAGGGAGATGTGCACGAGGATTAGATCCATCTCTGGTCCTCTTCCCTCTCGTGCAGCATCCCACCTTGATCCTGTTGGCGAAGCCAGCCGTCTGGCATCCCATTTTAATGCCCATACCGCCATGACCAATCTCTGCAGACTGTTCAGATTATGCAGGCATGCCTTAAGGGTATGCACTGATTTATTAAACGCTGCCTGCTCTCGGCCAGACAATGCAGACTCCCCCCTCACTAATGGGAAACATAACAAAGAACTGCACCACAGACAAGATATGGCGCTAGGACCTATGGAATCACATACTTCCTCCTTTCTCATGCTGGCCCTTGTGGGAAAGCACACATCCTTGATCTGCTCAACCGTTCCTGGACGGAAAGCCGTCTCTCGAGGTTGTGGAAGACAGCCATTCACCTCGAGATCTTGCTAACATGCAGCCCATTTTGCTCCTCAGCTGCATTACCAAAATGGCTAAGAGGATGGTGCATGCTAGGCTATCGTGGAGGTTGATGTCGCTTCATCCGCAGCTCTTTGCCTACCTGCTGGGCTGGAGTGCCACCCACTGTCTCGCCTCCTTTCTTGGAGGGCTTCAACATTGGCATGGTATGGCTGTTTTCCTCGACCTCGAGAAGGCTTTTGAACTCACCAACCCTGTGGCTATCCAGGCAGCGCTTGCAGCTCCTCTTGCAGATAGGGGATTTCTTTGCCAACCTCGCTGCTAGCGTAAGATTTCATGGCAGGCTTTCCCCTCTACATCCACATGAAAATGACACCACTCAGGGAAGCGTGCTGAGCCTGTTCCTACTGAACATGCTGGTCGAGGGGCTACTCAACATTGATTATGGCCGTGGTGTCACCCTCCTCTGCTATGCTGACGACCTAACACTTATTTTCTTGAGGAAGGACTGCTTTGATTAGGCTCCTGTGCCCCTTTTCCGTCTCCATGCCAAATGCGAGGAACCTTTCCTCAAGATAAATTTTAATCAAAGAAAATTTAATCTCCAGCCCCCTGATCTTCCATTCCTCCGTGGAGGTCACCAGCTTGCTGTTGTAAGCCTGGATCAGTACCTGGGGGTGTGGTTCCACTGGGGTGTGGTTCGACAGTGGTCTAAAGTTTGACAAACACATCCGGTTTTTGAGAGAGCTTGCTGTCACATGCACTTCTACATTCTGTGGCCTATTTTGCTCCTCAGCTGCATTACCAAAACGGCTGAGAGGATGGTGCACACTAGGCTATCGTGGAGGCTGCCGCCTGGGTGTGTCGTACCATGTTCATGTCCTGCGGACGTATTACATGCATCCCATTCTCTCCTTAATGGACTACAGTGCCATCTGTATCATAGGGCTTTCTCCTTCTTCCAGTCAGTCCTTGGAGATCCTCCAAAACACCACACTCCGAGTCATGCTGGGTTCACCTCCTTGGACACGACTTGTCAAACTATGTGGGAAAGAGCGGCTATTCCTCCTTTCAACACCGCATATGGGCATGAGCTTTGGCAGGTGTCCTCTAGCTTTGTCATTGCTGGCTTCACCTCCAAGTCACTGCTCTCTTGTGGCGCATACTTGGCAGGCCACCCAATCCTCAACCAAGGGGGAATTGAGCCCGAACTACAGCCAACATCATCCACTGGCTTGGCGCAGTTGACGACATTCGTTGCAGCCCTGACTTGCCCTGCCCCAATGACTCCCCTGCTCTCCCATGGACCGCACCTGTATTTCATTTTGGTGAACCCGCAGAGACAAGGCCAAGGTCCTTCTTTTCTGCAGTTCTCCATCAGGGCGGTCTCCATTGGGTTGAAGCTTTTTCCTCTCCTGATGCCGCCATCTGTTATACTAGCAGCTCTTTTGGTGCCATTGGGTCAGCTGGAACTGCTTTTCCTCTGGGGGAACATGCTGAGTTGTGATGTGTTTCCTGTGGAGTCTTAGCCTATCAAACAGAGCTGGTGGCTATACTCGGTGCCCTCCACCATGGTAATCACCACCTCCATTGCCAGGTCATTCTCAACACCAACTCTCTCTCATCTGTTCATGGCCTATGGGCAACCACCATCTGTGACAACATCCGCCCCATCATCACCATCTTTGCCGTTGCCTCTTCTATAAGATTTCGAGGAGGTGAAATAACACTTCATTGGCTCTCGGGGCAGACTGGGATAGCAGGCAATGGGAGGGCTGATGCCTCTGCCCATAATGCTAACACTCACCATCCATACTGAATGCATGCTAAGGCTGTCTCATACAGGATTGGTGTATTGGTGTTAGCGGGGGTATTTTTACGACATGTCGGCGGGTCATCTGGTAGATCAGGAAAGTCTGCTTTTAGGAAATTCAAATCCTTAAACTGTCCCCTGCCCCAGCCTTGGTCCAGTAGGACTGCAGGCCGCCTCTCTACCGATTCAGCTCATTTTAATGTTCGTGCAATAACTGACGGAGTTAGGAGCTGGAGAATCCCCCAAGCCCTTCTAATTTACAAAGTACCGTGCATAAATAGTCCCGACGAAATTTTATAGAAGTTGCTTAGAACCTCATAAAGCAAATGGTGATCATATTAATTTCAGTGTAAGGTAGTGACTGAGGTTGTGGTTGGATCTTTTGCTCGCCGGTGTTTACATCGGGAGAGATTTAGAGACCCTTTAGACCCTCTCATTGAGTCAGATGAACATTTATTGAGATTCTATTGGTTCCTTCCCAAGAAACATCAGTTTGTGCGGGGAACTCCATTAACTAATTGGTGTGCAGTCCCTGCACACACACAGTTAATGACTAAAAGGTTTTATGCCAGTGGCTCATTCCAAATTGTTGTTCCTGAGTCTGCAGGACTAAGCCAATCTTGTGTTAGCAAAGTAATCACCCAAGTGACTTATGTGCTGTATGAAAAACCTAGGAGAGAAAGTAATGTTCAGAACAATGCATGCAATAAACAATCAAGTGTAAGTATTTAGTCAAATAAGTAAGTTTTCAAAGGAGATTGGTACCACTGATAGGACATATATTCCCATGAAGGCACCGAACGAAAATGAAAGTTATCTGTCTGTGTAAGATCTTCTCTCATTGGCTGGGCGAGAATCAGCCGGCGTGGCATTGTTTAGGCCGCCTTGATTTATTTCCTCATCTTACGAACACGAAAGTGAATCTGGCTCCAGGCCTTGATATTGTCTCTCTTTTGTTATATTACTTCCAGGGAAGAGGACTTTTTTTTTTTTTTTGCAACTTTTGGCTTTCTTTTTGTATACATAAAAGAGGAAAATAAAGATCCAAGACTCAATGAGTTTGAAAGATGTCGGGAGTAAGCAGGGCTGAATGGTCTTTTAGAACTAGAGACTCGAGGATTGGTAACTACTGGAGTATTATTAAATTCTCTTGCTATACTCTCTCTCTCTCTCTCTCTCTCTCTCTCTCTCTCTCCTTGCAGCACGATATTACTTAAGAAACTTCTGTGGGAAGAAGTGTGGTGAAGCGCGCACCAATCCTCTTTTCGGTGTCCATGTGGCCACCCGCAGCGGCTGAGTGTCTGGACTGGTGAACGGGAGCACTGAGTACACGCTCACCCTGCACACCAAACAGAAAAGCAATGAAAATGGTTAAGCTGTACTTGACAAAAACAATTAGTGCATGGTAACTGGTAAAATCTTTTCGCCAAGTATCATGTGTCACTGACTCACTCTGCACAACAAACGACAATTATTGTAACTGGTGAACCCTGTACTACACACAGCAGTTACTGTAAGTAGTTAAACCTGTAAAAAACGATTACCATAACTAGATAGCCCTGGATACCACACAACGAGTATTGCAAGTAGTTCATCCAGTACAAGAAACGGGTAATGTAACAGGTTAACATTTTACAATATCCACATTTCGAGCAGAGGGCAGTGCCACTGTGTTGCGGATATCTAGCTATCCAACATTGATGCATCGCATTTAATTGGGCATTTCAGCAAACGTGTGCCAGAAGTGTAGAATCATCCTGGCCTCCACTGCACACTAATATTGTCCCAGGTGGATATGTGATCACCTGTACTATCCCTACCGAAGCGGGGTCGATACAAGTCATGTATCTCTACCCAGTGGCTTAGGGTGTATGGTAGAGACGGTATGTAGGGTGAGAAGTGCTTGTGAGTGTAATTGT
>JAGKTI010030007.1:0-12506 GCA_018397915.1 Birgus latro
GAGAAGTGTTAATACTGAGGGAGCTGGGAAACCAATCAGTAAGGGATGCCTTTTATAGCGAGATGAGAAGAGCAGTGGCTGAACAGGGAGCCGTAGATAGAGGCGTTAATGAACAGAATAGAGCCGTTAAGAACAACCTCTTGAGAGTTACCGATGCAATATGCGGTTGGACAAGAAGCCCACAAGACATAAAGTAACTTGGCGGTGGGATGAGGGTGTAGAAGCCACAGTTAACCCTTTTGCGCACGGTACCGTAATTTGCGTTACATGTGGTGTGGTGTGCCAAAGCACAGGACCTCAAATCACGTGAAAACGCGAAAAAAATTAACCAAAAAATAAGTTTTCGGTCAATTTGCGTCAAATTTTGTAGCATTCTAGCAGCCACGTGTCTCTCCCGAGGTAAAACTGGCAACACTGCAATGACTCCTATGTGCCTGTACGTAGTGATAGAATCTCTGTGCTCCACTAGCAGCCAGACAGCAGGGTCGTGCTGTGTTGTATTGTCCCTTTAAATCCGCCATTTTCCCCCTCCCACCTGAGGCTGAAGCCATTATTGAAATGTAATCCCTCCATTATTCGGACGTCCAATACTCGGATATACTCACTATTCGGATATTGTGGGCTGCCCAACCCCCAAAATGCCAAAAAAATTCAGAAAAAATCGAAAAATTTTCGATTTTTTGGGACCACATGTTTGAATTTCCCGCCTGCGCCGATCGGCTGTGTTTACGCTCGTGGCGCCTGTCTGTCGGTCGCCATTACCCACTCAGCTACTGCCTCGTGAACACCTCCGACAATGGCAGCCGAAGTGATTGCTTTTGTGGTGATACCCTACCTCCTACAGTGATTGATACTGCTTTTCACCTTCTTCATCATGTGTGTGATGATCGTCACTAGACCACATGGGAATTTACTGTTATGTACAGTGCAGTGAAGTGATATGATTCCAGTTATAAAAAAAAAAAAAACGTTGTGGAAAGTGTTGGTGATGAGTGCTGGTGATTCTCAAGTGGAAAGGTGTGTCAGGTGAAAGGTCTTCCTGTCAGAGTCTGAGATGATAGAGTGGGTTATTACATCAGGATGGCAGCTTCTTGTTCGTAAGTACCCTAACTTCATGCCTAACCTGTTTTCATCATGCTGTAAATGTGCTAAAAAATTACCAAAAATGTTAATCATAATTTCCTGCTTGCAATTTAATTTTTCCATGTATGGTTCTTAGGTGCACTAGCTAGGGAAAAGGTGGAAGCCAGTGAATTTCATATTCGGTCCTAACCTAACCTAACCTAACCTATGATTACAATAAAGATTTTCATGCCTAACCTGGTTTCATCATGCTGTAAATCGTTTCGTTTCATTTTTGAAGGCTCCAACATGCTTGCATGCGTCGGCCTTGGTCACCTAATGGCGGCTCTCCACGCTGCTCGATCCCTGGCAGCCACCCTGTTCAGTCCCTTAACCCTTAAGTCACACTTAATGACCTCGTCCCATGTCTTTCTCGGTCTACCCCTCCCAACCCCTCCCCCAATATTAACACCTCTCACCCTCTGTACAAAATTATCATCCACATCCTCTCCACATGTCCAAACCACCTCAGCCTACCTCTCCTTATCACAACACCAATACACTCCAGTCCCATCCTACCTCTCAACTCTTCCATCGTAAACCCAGCCCCCCCAGGCCTTGCACGCACGGACGCACTGCACATCCACCTAATCATTGTCATTTCTGTACGTTTAAACCTGCGAATATCCTCTTCCTTTACTGCCCAAGTCTCACTACCAAACAGCATCACACTCCTAACACATGCTGCATACGAAGACCCCTTAGCATGTAAGGAGAGTCCTCTCAATGTCTGGAGAGGCAACAGCTCCCTGAACTTCTTCCAACCACTTCTCACCCTAGCAACCAGCTAACTCCAGCCCCACCTCCGGCACATAACATGTCCCCCAAATAATGAAACTCCTCCACACACTCAAGAGACTCACCTGCAAGTTCAACCCTCTCACGCCTAACAATCTCCACCTGCTCTCCCCGACACGCAGCACACATGAAATCAGCATCATCTCGCAGTCTACCTCTAATACCACTACATCTCTTGTGCACCCACTTATCACAAACACTACACAAGATGGAATTACTTCCCACACCCTTGTGGCAAACTGCACATGGCCACTCTCCCTCTCCTCTGATTGTATCACCACCAACCCTAGATACCATCACTTTTGTTTTATCTGTATTTACCCTTAAGCCCTTGTCCCCCATACCATCTCTCCACTTCTTAAATCTTTCCTCTGCCTCCTTTTCATTCTCTGCAATCAACACCAAATCATCAGCATACAGCATCTCCCATGGGAGTCCATCTCTGAAGTCACGTGAGAGGGCTTCAAGCACCATGATAAACAACAAGGGACTCAAAACTGACCCCTGATGCACACCAACATTTATGGAAAACTCATCACTCAAAGCTCCATTCACTCTTACCTGGGTGTGAGTACCCATGTACATGGCCATAACCACCCTAACCAGCCACTCTTCCAATCCTAGCTTTCTCACTGCCCACTTCACCACCTCTCTAGGGACTGTCAAAGGCCTTTTTCAAATCAACAAAAACAAAATATAATTCCCTTTTCTTTCTAATATATTTTTCTTGAAGCTGTCGAACAATGAATATGGCATCAGTGGTCCCCCTGCCTGGCATAAACCCAAACTGCATCTCATTGATATTCACTCTTTCTCTAATCATACCTTCTAGAACTCTCTCCATTACTTTCATTATCTGATCTAAGAGCTTTATACCTCTGTAATTTCCCCTTTCCAGGGCATCACCCTTCCCTTTGTACACATTTACAATTACACTCTTCAGCCAATCATCTGGGACAACACACTCATATATAATCATATTTATCAGGTCAGTGACTAACCTCACCCCAGTATCTCCTGAGTCCTTCAACATTTCGGCAGTCAACCCAGACACACCTGCCGCCTTCCCCACCCGCATCCTGCCTATTGCCTCACTCACAATAGCAGCGTCAATCAAAGGCCAAGGGCCAAACACTGGATCAGCTGGCTCCAAACCTTCTCTATCCCAATCAAACTCCTCATTCAACAACCGGCTATAATGCTCTCTCCATGCATCTTTAATATCCTCACTGTTCACCACTACCCTTCCATCATCATTCTTCACACACTGCTCACCTACAATGTCCCGATTATCCCTCTTCACCTGATTTGCCACCCTAAAAATCATATTTTTCCTTTCTCCATGATTTAGATTATCAAGTAAAAGTCTCTGTGACTCAGACTTCGCCCTGTATACATCTTTTCTAGCCCTGCGCTTGGCAGCCTAGTACTCCTCCCTGTTACCACCATTCTTCCATTCCCGGAAAAGCCTTCTTTTCTCCTTAACTGCAGCTTCTACACCCTCATCCCACCACCAAGTTACTTTATGTCTTGCTGGGCCTCTTGTCCAACTGCATACTGCATCGGTAACTCTCAAGAGATTGTTCTTAAGGGCTCTATACTGGTCATTAACGCCTCTATCTAGAGCTTCCTGTTCAGCCACCACTCTCCTCATCTCACTATAAAAGGCATCCCTTACTGATTGGTTCCCAGCTTCCATATTTTCCTCCTAGGTACATAGGGAGTTTGTGCTGCTGCACACACTCCTCGCTTCCTATAACTTTAACATCCCTCACTAATCTCCTATGAACCCTCCTGACCAGAAAATAATCTATCTGACTACTATTTCCCCCGGACTCGTACGTAATCAACCGGCCGATTCTTTTCCTAAAATGTGTGTTGCACACAATCATGTCCACAGCCTCCCCAAACTCGAGTATTCTTTCCCCTTCCACATTCCTCACACCATATGCACATCCTCCATGGACTCCTTCATAACCTTGAGCTGCTTCATCCACATGACCATTTAAATCCCCTCCCAGAACCACTACCTCATCATCACCCATACCACTTACTACACGTATTAAATCATCCCAAAATCTATCCTTCTCTGCGTCGTCCAATCCTACCTGTGAAGCATATGCCGATATAACAAATCATTTTCTGCCCGATCAAAATTTTCGCTACCAATATCCTATCGCTTACTCTCATAACATTCATGACATATTCCACCCATTTCTCTGCAACCAACACACCCACACCCCCATACCCGTCAGTTCCCCCTGCCAAAACAACTTATAGTAGCAATTCTTCCCAACAATCTTTCCGGCTGATCCACCCCTGTACCGGACTTCCTGCAAACATGCCACATCCACCCACCTCCTACTGAATGCCTCAACGACTTCCCCTGCTCTTCCTCTCAAACTTCCCACATTCCACAAACCCACCCTAAACCCCCTGGGTGATTTGCTGTCCTCAGGCTTGCTTCGGTGCTTGTATATGTAGTTCATAGTCGGTAAGATAAAGGGGGGTAAACATTCCAAAGGCCTGACCCACTGCACAGTCTCAGGTCCAGGCAATGGATCTGGGACCCCTAGCCCACCAGCTTACCAGTGGCTGTGGTAGTGGCCTCGGGGCACCCTGCCAGGACAGCTGCAGGGACACCCTCCAAGCGCCGCTTGGCACTGCAACTGCCCCGCCATTATACACCCAATGATAGGGCAGCCTCCTGGGGCGCTACTCCCAGGTTCGGGCCCCTCTCTATTGAGCGGAAGCGGCAGCCTGGGAACCGCAATGCCCTGTACCCTCTAGCACAGGTTCGAGCCCCATCTCGCCCCGGACCCATGATCTATGCTGACGGAACCCCAGTCAAGCCTCCCCCCAAAGTCCGCCACTAGGTAGCGGGGTCATAGTTTTCTGGGCGCATGCCCTTGCTGACGTCAACCCCTGCAACGTAGTGGGATACGTTGTGTAATATGTAAAGCGCATGTGGTGTAGTGCATAGGATAGTTAGAGGAAATGTTTGGGAGAGTATGCTGGTCTACTCTCCCTGTTACTGTCACACTGAAAAGGTCAGCAAAGGGGGATGGTTAGGTAGCTAGTGAAACAGGAGCTCCAGCTCTCCCTATCACCAGTATTCCCATTCCCCTCGGGAGTACTACCCTGTTCAGCCCGTGCTACAGCGTCCTCCTACTCGACTGGTCTATTTCAAAATATTTATTCATGTCTAAGTTGTCATATTCCTTCATGATTTTGAAAACTTCAATAAGGTCACCTCTTAACCTGCGCTTCGTTAGGCTAAATAATTTAAGTTCTTCGAGGCGTTCCTCATATGGTTTGTTTCTAAGTCGTGGTATCATTTTTGTGATTTTTCGCCGTATTTTCTCTAATTTTTCTATGTCCTTTCTGTCGTGTGGAGACCAGAATTGCACACAATACTCAAGATGGGGGCACACTAGCAAGCTGTACAAGGCAAGTATGACTTTTTCCTATTGAAACTCAAAAGTTCTTCCAATAAAACCCACCAGCTTGTTTGCAATTTTAACCACCTCGGTGCACTGCTTACTCGCTTTTAGGTCATTTGATATTATCACACCAAGATCCTTTTCATTGTCTGTACTTGATAACTGGATATTATTCACTTTGTAACTCGCATGGACGTTGTTACTTCCAATATGAAGTACTTTAAATTTTTCTGTGCTGAATTTCATTTGCCATTTTTCTGCCCAGCTTGTTAGAGTATTAAGGTCATTTTGTAACTGTTGCCACTGAAATTTTGAAGTTACTTGACTGGTTATTTTAGTATCGTCTGCAAATCTGGATATTTTACAATTTAGACCCTCGTCAATATCGTTTATATAGATAATAAAAAGTATCGGTCCAAGTACTGAGCCTTGGGGAACGCCACTAATCACATTACGGCATTTAGATTCGTTTCCGTTTATCACAACTCGCTGTTTTCAGTCTGAAAGCCAGCCTTGTAACCATTTCTGCGTATTTCCTTTTATACCATGTGCTTCTATTTTACTCATGAGATGCTTGTGGAGGACAGTGTCAAATGCTTTCTGAAAGTCAAGGTAAATTATATCTACTGCTCTTGAGTCATCATATGATTTGTAAACATCATGGAAGAAGTCCAGTAAGTTAGTAAAGCATGAACAACAATGTCTGAATCCATGCTGTGAGTCTTTAATTATACAATTTTCTTCTAGACAGTTAACTATTTTATCTCTCTTGATTTTTTCCATTAACTTGCATACCATTGATGTTAAGCTAATTGGTCTGTAATTTCCTGGGTGCAACTTATTTCCTTTTTTGAAAATTGGTGTTACATTTGCTGGTTTACATTCGCATGGAACTTTCCCAGGACTTAATGATTTATTGAATAAGACAGAAAGTGGCAGCAGTAACTCATTCTTTGCTTCTTTGAGAATTCTTGGTGATATTTTATCAGGGCCAGTGGTTTTGTTTATGTTCGTATTATTTATGGCTGCAGGATATCGCTATGATAGATAGTATAGTTGCTAAGGACTGTGCTATTTGTTTGCTTTGTGGGTACCAGTAGGTTTCTGGTGGTGTTTTCTACCATAAAAACAGACAAAGTAATCGTTGAGAATGTTTGCCATTTCAACCTCATTTTCTGTGTGTTTGCCATTATACGTTTCTAGAGGGCCTATTGATGTAGTCATTACCTTTTTCTTTCTAATGTAACTGTAAAATTCTTTAGGATTTGATTTGCATGTATGAGCAATGTGGATCTCTAGTGCTCTTTTGCTCTGATAAGTCTTTTTGACGTGTGGCATAGATTTTCGTACAGTAATTTATCGTCAATATTTTGCATAGTTTTATAATTATGGTACTGCTGTTTTTTGGCTATTAAGTTACTTTTAATTTTACTGGACCACCGCTTTGGTTTACTATTACCAGCTGGACGCCTGTTACGTAGTGGCACACATGAGGAGAAGGAGGAGCAGGATTTTTATATCTTTGCTAAGTGGCAGTATTAGCCAACAGACCACGTGGGATACCTGCAGACCTGCTGCAGCCCGGTGGGTTACACTGCCTGTCTGTTGTTCACTGGGTGGTAAGTACTGTGTTCTGTTTTATCATTTTTATTGCTTATGCAATGTTTCTCAGTGTTTAGGATTATATTGCAATGTGCATTTTTATGTCTAAAATCTGCCAAAATATCACAGAACACTGCCAAAAACAGGAGGGGGGAACTGTGCATTTAGGTAGGGTTTCTGTTGTTTATGCACTGCTTTTTTAGTGTTTAGGATTATACTGCATATTGCAATGTGTGTTTTGATGTCTAAAAAACAGCAAAACGACTGCAGAACACTGCCAAAATTAGGAGGGCTACAGTGCATACAGGCTGGGTTAGGGCACAGGGTGGGGTATAGGTAGGGTATGAGTAGAGTCTGAACTTTGCCCCTATCCAAATATGACTTTGGCTCTAGTATGTCAGACTGATGGATTACTGTAGATGATCTGCATACCTGGATGGTTCTTCAGGATGAAAGTAGTGAGCTTGTGCCTCATGTCCAATAGCCCCTGGTATCCACATGCCTTGCAAGACTGTTTGATGATTCCTTTCTTCTCCTGTAATACCAAACATACAAAAACTATGCAAAGATAACAAAATACTAAGTTCAATAAGCTCAAAACAACTGCACAGACCATGTGTTCATAACTTCCTTATTCATGGTTTAGTAGAGCATTATAAACCTTAAAAAATCAGGAAATCACTTACATTAGGTGACAGCACAGTCTCCGGATTTTCACATTCAGGGCAGAGTACAAAACGCTTAATGAAACCATCCAAGAGATCCTGAAGTTTTGCAGCATCATGGGAGCCATTTACAATGTATCTGTCATTCTTTGTGTCAAACTGGGTCTGTGCACCAAGTTCACATCCAAAGTACTTGCATGGGTCTGAAATAAAGATTTATTGTATCTACCAATATACCTAGGATGCTTCCTCCAAAGAAAGGGGTACCCAAGACAGGATATTCCCAATTTACTCATTCAAAAACACACATTTACTTAGCACAAAGGGGAGAAGAGACAGATGCTCACAGCACCACACTGCATGACGGTCGACTGTGCAGTGCAATCAGATATATCTGCCGCAGGGTCCAACAGCAGAGCTGGTTCACCCCTGCCACATCATAATGGACCCATCCCCTTACCCACATCTGACCTGATTAGATGATCAAACTAAATGTGGGAGAAAATCCCCTCAGGGCCGCATCATCATTTATTCACTCACAATTTCTCTCCAGTCATCCCTGTGGCACCCGGGGGGGGGGGGGGTGTCTGGCTGGCCACACTATGAGGTGGTACTATCACTCTGCAGCCAGGTTGTGTTAGGAAGAATTCTGCCACAGTATTCCCTGCATGTCATAAAAGGCTACTAAATGGGGTGGGGTGAGAGGACTAGGGACCCCCTCCTCTGTTTTTTAGTTCCTACATTCAGACTATTTTAAGTATACTAAGGATAACTAAAGACGGAACCATCATCACAAGCCGAACTTCCACTACTTAATACATAAAGCAGGATCCTGAGGCTGTGTGTATTTACCTATTTGTAGTATACAAGAACTGAGCTAAGCTCATGCTGTCCTGTCTCCATATCTACATTCATCTAATCTAGTTTTAAATACATGAATGTTTTTCGCCTGCACCACCTCTTCGTAAGTCATTCCAAATACTTATGCTTCTGTTCAGGAAACTGAACTTTTTGAGATCATTAAGACATCTACTTTTCCTCAACTTGAAGCCTATGACCTCTTGTTCTTCCATCATCTAACACAAAAAGATCCTCTCTATCCACCCTTTCCAATTCTCTTACATTTCTAAATATCGTGATCAAGTCACCTCTTTCCCTTCTCTCGCGCAGTGTTGGTAACTTCAGTTTTTCCAATCTCTCCTCGTAGGTGAGTTCCCTTAAACGTGGCATCATCTTCATTGCCATCCGTTGAACCCTCTCTAGTTTATCAATATGCTTCTTCAAATGAGGTGACCATACCACAACCGCATACTCTAGTCTTGATCTTATCATGGTCACTATCAACTCCCTCAACATTTCCTCATCCATATAATTAAAAGCACTCTCATGTTGGTCAGTAATCCATAAGTTCCCCCAATGATTTTGTTTATATGCTTTTCTGGTGACAAATCATCCCGAATAATCACTCCTAAGTCCTTCTCATCCTTTCTTTTACTATCTCATTGCCCATTTTATATGTCCAGTGTGGTCTTCTTTCACTTATTCCCATTTCTAATACATGACACTTCTTGGCATTAAAGTCCATTTTCCAAGTCTGGCTCCTGCTGTGTAGTTTGTCCAAGTCCTCTTGCAGTTCTTTACAACTATCAATACATTTAATATGTATCATAATTTTAGCATCATCTGCAAACATACTCATGTAACTATTCAAACCCTCTGGCAAATCATTTACATATATCAGAAATATTATTGGGGCCAGGACAGAGCCCTGGGGTACTCCAATAGTCACATTTCTCCATTGTGAAACCTTGTCTCTTATTACTGTTCTCATCTTCCTTCCTATCATATAATCTCTCATCCATTTTAACAGTTTCCCATGCACCCCTCCAAAGGTTCTCAACTTCCACAATAGTCTCCTATAGGGCACCCTGTCAAATGCTTTCTTAAGATCCAGATAGACACAGTCCACCCATCCCTATCTCTCCTGTATGACATCTATTACCCTACTGTAGAAACTTAATAGGTTAGTAACACATGATCTTCCTTCCCTAAAATCACTTCATTTTCTTCTAAATACTTTATCCATCTTTTTCTAATAATTTTCTCACAGATTTTACAAACAATACTAGTAAGTGACATAGGTCTATAATTAAGTGGATCCTTCATATCTCCTCCCTTAAAGATTGGCACAATACTAGCTCTTTTCCAACCTTTAGGTAACTGTCCATTTTCAAGCGAGGTCTTGAGGATGACAAACTGGCCACACTAACTGGTCGGCACATTCCTTCAGGATTCATCCAGCCACACCATCTGGTCCCATTGCTTTTCTCACATCCAAATCCTTCATCAGCTGTAGTACCTCATTCTGCCAACTGTAATTTCGGCCATTCCTGTCAGCCTGGGTTCCATCTCAGGCTCCCTGAATTCGTCTTCCAATACATAAACTGACTGCAGCTTGTTGTTCATTATTTCACACAAGTCTTCCTCTCTTTTGTATGTTTTATCTCCATCCCTCAGTCGTATTATACTGTCCTTAACTTTCATTTTGCCATTTACAAACCTATAAAATAGTTTCGGCTCTTTTTTACAGTTAGATACAATATCTTTTTCGTATTTCCTTTCCTCTTCTCTCCGTACCCTTACATATTCATTTCTTACCTGCTTGTACTCCTCCCAAGCCCTTTCACTATACCTTCTTCTCACTTTATTCCATGCATTTTTTCTTGCCTCTTGTGCCATCCTACATCTGATGTTAAACCATTCTTTCTTCCTTTCCATAGCAGCAGAAAATTTTGGGACATAGTAACTCCTGTTTTATATACTTCTGTCAAAAACTCATATTTCTCATCAACATTTGTGATCATATTCATTTTACTCCTTTCTACATTTTGGAAAAAGTTCCTCAGGGAAGCAAAGTCTGCCTTCCCATAATTGTATCTATCTTCTCTGTGTTTTTCATCTCTTTCTCCTTCCCTTACTCCTACCACATCCATCTCAATTACCAGATGATCACTCTTACCAAAGGGGCATTGGTAGGTTATGTTCCTCACATCATTTGGGTCCTTTGTGAATACTAGGTCGAGCCTGGATGGTTCGTCGTCACCCCTAATTCTTGTGTTTTCTTTGATCAATTGGGTTAACGTGTTTTCCATCACAAATTCCATTGATTTATTTTCCCATAATTCCTAATGTTCCCAGCATCCATACTTTTCCAATCAACTTCTCTACAGTTAAAATCTCCCATTAATATTATTCTGTTTCTTCATTCATTTAACATTTTTAGCCTAATAATGGATTCTCTTATCAACTGTTCGTAATCTTCCCTCATCCATGCCCTAGTTTTGGGGGGCATATATAAAATACTATTACATCCATTATTTCTCCATAACTGTCCTCTATTACAACTCCCAAAAGTTCAGCCATGGTATTTTCAATTTCTATATTTTTTGCTCTTAGGTCATTACGGGTTAATATCACTATACCTCCCCCAAACTTACCTTCTCTGTCCTTCCTCCAAATGTTATAATTGTTCCATCCAAATAATTTTGTATCGACATCTCTGGGCAATTTAGTCTCTAACAAGCAATCAATTTCAGGTTTACTTTCATTTAAATAATCTCCAATTTCCCCTTTCTTAGATATTAACCCAACTACATTACTGTACATGATACTGAGATTTGCTGCACTGTTTTTATCTTTACTCGTTCTTCTATTTTTCATATTCATATCCACCCCCTTTGTTTCCTTCACATCTAGTTCTTCACATACCACTTCCTTGCTTTCACATCCATCACTCTCCAAAAAAAGTTTTACATTCTTCCTCCGTTCTTGAAACTTCTCTTTCTTCTTCATTCAAATCTTTTCTTACTATAATATTTTCCATCCCTGCCTCTACTTAGTTTCCAGGTCACCATAAGTATATCATTTACTACACCTTCTGATGACATCTTAACTCTAATTGGTCTTGCTTTCCCCTTTCTTATATGGCCCTATCCTTCTTACTTCCTCAATTTCTTTTTCCCACTTGTTTCCTTCGGGACCGATCTTGCCCAATATTTTCCTCACCTGATTCGAGTCTCTCTCGAGTCTCACAGACCTAACTTTTTCTTCCTCCTCCCTATTTCCAAATATTATCACACATCTGTTCCTTTCCACTGTTTCTCTCACTATTTTCTCTTTTTTCTTCAATATTTTCACTACAATTTCTTCCATTTTTTTCTTGTTCTTTTCCCTTTCCTCCTGAATAATTTCCCTTAAACTAACCACTTCTTTCTGTTCTTCTTCCACATGTGCCCAGTTTGCCTTTTGCTCTTCTAACACACTACTTACCTTCTCTGTTTTGTTACTACTCTCCTAGTTTTCTCCTTAATTCAATATTTTCTCGTTTCAAATTCTCGATCTCCTGGTTCGCTGTCTCATTGGCCTGTATCACACTCTGTATAGTATTCTCGGTATTTTCAGGCATGTTTCTTGATACTAGATGCTCCACTTTCTTTTCTAGTTCACTAATTCTCATAATCAACATTCTGACCAAATCTGTAACATTTGTTTCACTGTCAAAACCTGGAAATTCCAGTTCCCCAATGTTTACATTGACGGCCATGTTTAAGGTCAGTTGCAGTACTAAACTGAACAGCTGTTCCCAAAACTCCTACAAAACATTCATGTATACTTACTGACAATAGTTCTTTACATTTCGGTAGACTATAATAACTTGCAATACTTCAAATTTTGAACAAGACTGAAGGAGACAGGACAATTCCTGAAAACTACTAAAGGTTCCTCGAGAGCTGGTTTGAGACAAGTCTTCTCACTCTGGTTGCTCATCCGTGTGTGTGTGTGTGTGTGTGTGTGTGTGTGTGTGTGTGTGTGTGTG
>JAGKTI010030008.1:0-12506 GCA_018397915.1 Birgus latro
GAGAAGTGTTAATACTGAGGGAGCTGGGAAACCAATCAGTAAGGGATCCCTTTTATAGCGAGATGAGAAGAGCAGTGGCTGAACAGGGAGCCGTAGATAGAGGCGTTAATGAACAGAATAGAGCCGTTAAGAACAACCTCTTGAGAGTTACCGATGCAATATGCGGTTGGACAAGAAGCCCACAAGACATAAAGTAACTTGGCGGTGGGATGAGGGTGTAGAAGCCACAGTTAACCCTTTTGCGCACGGTACCGTAATTTGCGTTACATGTGGTGTGGTGTGCCAAAGCACAGGACCTCAAATCACGTGAAAACGCGAAAAAAATTAACCAAAAAATAAGTTTTCGGTCAATTTGCGTCAAATTTTGTAGCATTCTAGCAGCCACGTGTCTCTCCCGAGGTAAAACTGGCAACACTGCAATGACTCCTATGTGCCTGTACGTAGTGATAGAATCTCTGTGCTCCACTAGCAGCCAGACAGCAGGGTCGTGCTGTGTTGTATTGTCCCTTTAAATCCGCCATTTTCCCCCTCCCACCTGAGGCTGAAGCCATTATTGAAATGTAATCCCTCCATTATTCGGACGTCCAATACTCGGATATACTCACTATTCGGATATTGTGGGCTGCCCAACCCCCAAAATGCCAAAAAAATTCAGAAAAAATCGAAAAATTTTCGATTTTTTGGGACCACATGTTTGAATTTCCCGCCTGCGCCGATCGGCTGTGTTTACGCTCGTGGCGCCTGTCTGTCGGTCGCCATTACCCACTCAGCTACTGCCTCGTGAACACCTCCGACAATGGCAGCCGAAGTGATTGCTTTTGTGGTGATACCCTACCTCCTACAGTGATTGATACTGCTTTTCACCTTCTTCATCATGTGTGTGATGATCGTCACTAGACCACATGGGAATTTACTGTTATGTACAGTGCAGTGAAGTGATGTGATTCCAGTTATAAAAAAAAAAAAACGTTGTGGAAAGTGTTGGTGATGAGTGCTGGTGATTCTCAAGTGGAAAGGTGTGTCAGGTGAAAGGTCTTCCTGTCAGAGTCTGAGATGATAGAGTGGGTTATTACATCAGGATGGCAGCTTCTTGTTCGTAAGTACCCTAACTTCATGCCTAACCTGTTTTCATCATGCTGTAAATGTGCTAAAAAATTACCAAAAATGTTAATCATAATTTCCTGCTTGCAATTTAATTTTTCCATGTATGGTTCTTAGGTGCACTAGCTAGGGAAAAGGTGGAAGCCAGTGAATTTCATATTCGGTCCTAACCTAACCTAACCTAACCTATGATTACAATAAAGATTTTCATGCCTAACCTGGTTTCATCATGCTGTAAATCGTTTCGTTTCATTTTTGAAGGCTCCAACATGCTTGCATGCGTCGGCCTTGGTCACCTAATGGCGGCTCTCCACGCTGCTCGATCCCTGGCAGCCACCCTGTTCAGTCCCTTAACCCTTAAGTCACACTTAATGACCTCGTCCCATGTCTTTCTCGGTCTACCCCTCCCAACCCCTCCCCCAATATTAACACCTCTCACCCTCTGTACAAAATTATCATCCACATCCTCTCCACATGTCCAAACCACCTCAGCCTACCTCTCCTTATCACAACACCAATACACTCCAGTCCCATCCTACCTCTCAACTCTTCCATCGTAAACCCAGCCCCCCCAGGCCTTGCACGCACGGACGCACTGCACATCCACCTAATCATTGTCATTTCTGTACGTTTAAACCTGCGAATATCCTCTTCCTTTACTGCCCAAGTCTCACTACCAAACAGCATCACACTCCTAACACATGCTGCATACGAAGACCCCTTAGCATGTAAGGAGAGTCCTCTCAATGTCTGGAGAGGCAACAGCTCCCTGAACTTCTTCCAACCACTTCTCACCCTAGCAACCAGCTAACTCCAGCCCCACCTCCGGCACATAACATGTCCCCCAAATAATGAAACTCCTCCACACACTCAAGAGACTCACCTGCAAGTTCAACCCTCTCACGCCTAACAATCTCCACCTGCTCTCCCCGACACGCAGCACACATGAAATCAGCATCATCTCGCAGTCTACCTCTAATACCACTACATCTCTTGTGCACCCACTTATCACAAACACTACACAAGATGGAATTACTTCCCACACCCTTGTGGCAAACTGCACATGGCCACTCTCCCTCTCCTCTGATTGTATCACCACCAACCCTAGATACCATCACTTTTGTTTTATCTGTATTTACCCTTAAGCCCTTGTCCCCCATACCATCTCTCCACTTCTTAAATCTTTCCTCTGCCTCCTTTTCATTCTCTGCAATCAACACCAAATCATCAGCATACAGCATCTCCCATGGGAGTCCATCTCTGAAGTCACGTGAGAGGGCTTCAAGCACCATGATAAACAACAAGGGACTCAAAACTGACCCCTGATGCACACCAACATTTATGGAAAACTCATCACTCAAAGCTCCATTCACTCTTACCTGGGTGTGAGTACCCATGTACATGGCCATAACCACCCTAACCAGCCACTCTTCCAATCCTAGCTTTCTCACTGCCCACTTCACCACCTCTCTAGGGACTGTCAAAGGCCTTTTTCAAATCAACAAAAACAAAATATAATTCCCTTTTCTTTCTAATATATTTTTCTTGAAGCTGTCGAACAATGAATATGGCATCAGTGGTCCCCCTGCCTGGCATAAACCCAAACTGCATCTCATCGATATTCACTCTTTCTCTAATCATACCTTCTAGAACTCTCTCCATTACTTTCATTATCTGATCTAAGAGCTTTATACCTCTGTAATTTCCCCTTTCCAGGGCATCACCCTTCCCTTTGTACACATTTACAATTACACTCTTCAGCCAATCATCTGGGACAACACACTCATATATAATCATATTTATCAGGTCAGTGACTAACCTCACCCCAGTATCTCCTGAGTCCTTCAACATTTCGGCAGTCAACCCAGACACACCTGCCGCCTTCCCCACCCGCATCCTGCCTATTGCCTCACTCACAATAGCAGCGTCAATCAAAGGCCAAGGGCCAAACACTGGATCAGCTGGCTCCAAACCTTCTCTATCCCAATCAAACTCCTCATTCAACAACCGGCTATAATGCTCTCTCCATGCATCTTTAATATCCTCACTGTTCACCACTACCCTTCCATCATCATTCTTCACACACTGCTCACCTACAATGTCCCGATTATCCCTCTTCACCTGATTTGCCACCCTAAAAATCATATTTTTCCTTTCTCCATGATTTAGATTATCAAGTAAAAGTCTCTGTGACTCAGACTTCGCCCTGTATACATCTTTTCTAGCCCTGCGCTTGGCAGCCTAGTACTCCTCCCTGTTACCACCATTCTTCCATTCCCGGAAAAGCCTTCTTTTCTCCTTAACTGCAGCTTCTACACCCTCATCCCACCACCAAGTTACTTTATGTCTTGCTGGGCCTCTTGTCCAACTGCATACTGCATCGGTAACTCTCAAGAGATTGTTCTTAAGGGCTCTATACTGGTCATTAACGCCTCTATCTAGAGCTTCCTGTTCAGCCACCACTCTCCTCATCTCACTATAAAAGGCATCCCTTACTGATTGGTTCCCAGCTTCCATATTTTCCTCCTAGGTACATAGGGAGTTTGTGCTGCTGCACACACTCCTCGCTTCCTATAACTTTAACATCCCTCACTAATCTCCTATGAACCCTCCTGACCAGAAAATAATTTATCTGACTACTATTTCCCCCGGACTCGTACGTAATCAACCGGCCGATTCTTTTCCTAAAATGTGTGTTGCACACAATCATGTCCACAGCCTCCCCAAACTCGAGTATTCTTTCCCCTTCCACATTCCTCACACCATATGCACATCCTCCATGGACTCCTTCATAACCTTGAGCTGCTTCATCCACATGACCATTTAAATCCCCTCCCAGAACCACTACCTCATCATCACCCATACCACTTACTACACGTATTAAATCATCCCAAAATCTATCCTTCTCTGCGTCGTCCAATCCTACCTGTGAAGCATATGCCGATATAACAAATCATTTTCTGCCCGATCAAAATTTTCGCTACCAATATCCTATCGCTTACTCTCATAACATTCATGACATATTCCACCCATTTCTCTGCAACCAACACACCCACACCCCCATACCCGTCAGTTCCCCCTGCCAAAACAACTTATAGTAGCAATTCTTCCCAACAATCTTTCCGGCTGATCCACCCCTGTACCGGACTTCCTGCAAACATGCCACATCCACCCACCTCCTACTGAATGCCTCAACGACTTCCCCTGCTCTTCCTCTCAAACTTCCCACATTCCACAAACCCACCCTAAACCCCCTGGGTGATTTGCTGTCCTCAGGCTTGCTTCGGTGCTTGTATATGTAGTTCATAGTCGGTAAGATAAAGGGGGGTAAACATTCCAAAGGCCTGACCCACTGCACAGTCTCAGGTCCAGGCAATGGATCTGGGACCCCTAGCCCACCAGCTTACCAGTGGCTGTGGTAGTGGCCTCGGGGCACCCTGCCAGGACAGCTGCAGGGACACCCTCCAAGCGCCGCTTGGCACTGCAACTGCCCCGCCATTATACACCCAATGATAGGGCAGCCTCCTGGGGCGCTACTCCCAGGTTCGGGCCCCTCTCTATTGAGCGGAAGCGGCAGCCTGGGAACCGCAATGCCCTGTACCCTCTAGCACAGGTTCGAGCCCCATCTCGCCCCGGACCCATGATCTATGCTGACGGAACCCCAGTCAAGCCTCCCCCCAAAGTCCGCCACTAGGTAGCGGGGTCATAGTTTTCTGGGCGCATGCCCTTGCTGACGTCAACCCCTGCAACGTAGTGGGATACGTTGTGTAATATGTAAAGCGCATGTGGTGTAGTGCATAGGATAGTTAGAGGAAATGTTTGGGAGAGTATGCTGGTCTACTCTCCCTGTTACTGTCACAC
This sequence comes from Birgus latro, assembly GCA_018397915.1. Taxonomy (NCBI): domain Eukaryota; kingdom Metazoa; phylum Arthropoda; class Malacostraca; order Decapoda; family Coenobitidae; genus Birgus; species Birgus latro. The sequence goes on from JAGKTI010030008.1 coordinate 4,963, forward strand.
TGAAAAGGTCAGCAAAGGGGGATGGTTAGGTAGCTAGTGAAACAGGAGCTCCAGCTCTCCCTATCACCAGTATTCCCATTCCCCTCGGGAGTACTACCCTGTTCAGCCCGTGCTACAGCGTCCTCCTACTCGACTGGTCTATTTCAAAATATTTATTCATGTCTAAGTTGTCATATTCCTTCATGATTTTGAAAACTTCAATAAGGTCACCTCTTAACCTGCGCTTCGTTAGGCTAAATAATTTAAGTTCTTCGAGGCGTTCCTCATATGGTTTGTTTCTAAGTCGTGGTATCATTTTTGTGATTTTTCGCCGTATTTTCTCTAATTTTTCTATGTCCTTTCTGTCGTGTGGAGACCAGAATTGCACACAATACTCAAGATGGGGGCACACTAGCAAGCTGTACAAGGCAAGTATGACTTTTTCCTATTGAAACTCAAAAGTTCTTCCAATAAAACCCACCAGCTTGTTTGCAATTTTAACCACCTCGGTGCACTGCTTACTCGCTTTTAGGTCATTTGATATTATCACACCAAGATCCTTTTCATTGTCTGTACTTGATAACTGGATATTATTCACTTTGTAACTCGCATGGACGTTGTTACTTCCAATATGAAGTACTTTAAATTTTTCTGTGCTGAATTTCATTTGCCATTTTTCTGCCCAGCTTGTTAGAGTATTAAGGTCATTTTGTAACTGTTGCCACTGAAATTTTGAAGTTACTTGACTGGTTATTTTAGTATCGTCTGCAAATCTGGATATTTTACAATTTAGACCCTCGTCAATATCGTTTATATAGATAATAAAAAGTATCGGTCCAAGTACTGAGCCTTGGGGAACGCCACTAATCACATTACGGCATTTAGATTCGTTTCCGTTTATCACAACTCGCTGTTTTCAGTCTGAAAGCCAGCCTTGTAACCATTTCTGCGTATTTCCTTTTATACCATGTGCTTCTATTTTACTCATGAGATGCTTGTGGAGGACAGTGTCAAATGCTTTCTGAAAGTCAAGGTAAATTATATCTACTGCTCTTGAGTCATCATATGATTTGTAAACATCATGGAAGAAGTCCAGTAAGTTAGTAAAGCATGAACAACAATGTCTGAATCCATGCTGTGAGTCTTTAATTATACAATTTTCTTCTAGACAGTTAACTATTTTATCTCTCTTGATTTTTTCCATTAACTTGCATACCATTGATGTTAAGCTAATTGGTCTGTAATTTCCTGGGTGCAACTTATTTCCTTTTTTGAAAATTGGTGTTACATTTGCTGGTTTACATTCGCATGGAACTTTCCCAGGACTTAATGATTTATTGAATAAGACAGAAAGTGGCAGCAGTAACTCATTCTTTGCTTCTTTGAGAATTCTTGGTGATATTTTATCAGGGCCAGTGGTTTTGTTTATGTTCGTATTATTTATGGCTGCAGGATATCGCTATGATAGATAGTATAGTTGCTAAGGACTGTGCTATTTGTTTGCTTTGTGGGTACCAGTAGGTTTCTGGTGGTGTTTTCTACCATAAAAACAGACAAAGTAATCGTTGAGAATGTTTGCCATTTCAACCTCATTTTCTGTGTGTTTGCCATTATACGTTTCTAGAGGGCCTATTGATGTAGTCATTACCTTTTTCTTTCTAATGTAACTGTAAAATTCTTTAGGATTTGATTTGCATGTATGAGCAATGTGGATCTCTAGTGCTCTTTTGCTCTGATAAGTCTTTTTGACGTGTGGCATAGATTTTCGTACAGTAATTTATCGTCAATATTTTGCATAGTTTTATAATTATGGTACTGCTGTTTTTTGGCTATTAAGTTACTTTTAATTTTACTGGACCACCGCTTTGGTTTACTATTACCAGCTGGACGCCTGTTACGTAGTGGCACACATGAGGAGAAGGAGGAGCAGGATTTTTATATCTTTGCTAAGTGGCAGTATTAGCCAACAGACCACGTGGGATACCTGCAGACCTGCTGCAGCCCGGTGGGTTACACTGCCTGTCTGTTGTTCACTGGGTGGTAAGTACTGTGTTCTGTTTTATCATTTTTATTGCTTATGCAATGTTTCTCAGTGTTTAGGATTATATTGCAATGTGCATTTTTATGTCTAAAATCTGCCAAAATATCACAGAACACTGCCAAAAACAGGAGGGGGGAACTGTGCATTTAGGTAGGGTTTCTGTTGTTTATGCACTGCTTTTTTAGTGTTTAGGATTATACTGCATATTGCAATGTGTGTTTTGATGTCTAAAAAACAGCAAAACGACTGCAGAACACTGCCAAAATTAGGAGGGCTACAGTGCATACAGGCTGGGTTAGGGCACAGGGTGGGGTATAGGTAGGGTATGAGTAGAGTCTGAACTTTGCCCCTATCCAAATATGACTTTGGCTCTAGTATGTCAGACTGATGGATTACTGTAGATGATCTGCATACCTGGATGGTTCTTCAGGATGAAAGTAGTGAGCTTGTGCCTCATGTCCAATAGCCCCTGGTATCCACATGCCTTGCAAGACTGTTTGATGATTCCTTTCTTCTCCTGTAATACCAAACATACAAAAACTATGCAAAGATAACAAAATACTAAGTTCAATAAGCTCAAAACAACTGCACAGACCATGTGTTCATAACTTCCTTATTCATGGTTTAGTAGAGCATTATAAACCTTAAAAAAATCAGGAAATCACTTACATTAGGTGACAGCACAGTCTCCGGATTTTCACATTCAGGGCAGAGTACAAAACGCTTAATGAAACCATCCAAGAGATCCTGAAGTTTTGCAGCATCATGGGAGCCATTTACAATGTATCTGTCATTCTTTGTGTCAAACTGGGTCTGTGCACCAAGTTCACATCCAAAGTACTTGCATGGGTCTGAAATAAAGATTTATTGTATCTACCAATATACCTAGGATGCTTCCTCCAAAGAAAGGGGTACCCAAGACAGGATATTCCCAATTTACTCATTCAAAAACACACATTTACTTAGCACAAAGGGGAGAAGAGACAGATGCTCACAGCACCACACTGCATGACGGTCGACTGTGCAGTGCAATCAGATATATCTGCCGCAGGGTCCAACAGCAGAGCTGGTTCACCCCTGCCACATCATAATGGACCCATCCCCTTACCCACATCTGACCTGATTAGATGATCAAACTAAATGTGGGAGAAAATCCCCTCAGGGCCGCATCATCATTTATTCACTCACAATTTCTCTCCAGTCATCCCTGTGGCACCCGGGGGGGGGGGGGGTGTCTGGCTGGCCACACTATGAGGTGGTACTATCACTCTGCAGCCAGGTTGTGTTAGGAAGAATTCTGCCACAGTATTCCCTGCATGTCATAAAAGGCTACTAAATGGGGTGGGGTGAGAGGACTAGGGACCCCCTCCTCTGTTTTTTAGTTCCTACATTCAGACTATTTTAAGTATACTAAGGATAACTAAAGACGGAACCATCATCACAAGCCGAACTTCCACTACTTAATACATAAAGCAGGATCCTGAGGCTGTGTGTATTTACCTATTTGTAGTATACAAGAACTGAGCTAAGCTCATGCTGTCCTGTCTCCATATCTACATTCATCTAATCTAGTTTTAAATACATGAATGTTTTTCGCCTGCACCACCTCTTCGTAAGTCATTCCAAATACTTATGCTTCTGTTCAGGAAACTGAACTTTTTGAGATCATTAAGACATCTACTTTTCCTCAACTTGAAGCCTATGACCTCTTGTTCTTCCATCATCTAACACAAAAAGATCCTCTCTATCCACCCTTTCCAATTCTCTTACATTTCTAAATATCGTGATCAAGTCACCTCTTTCCCTTCTCTCGCGCAGTGTTGGTAACTTCAGTTTTTCCAATCTCTCCTCGTAGGTGAGTTCCCTTAAACGTGGCATCATCTTCATTGCCATCCGTTGAACCCTCTCTAGTTTATCAATATGCTTCTTCAAATGAGGTGACCATACCACAACCGCATACTCTAGTCTTGATCTTATCATGGTCACTATCAACTCCCTCAACATTTCCTCATCCATATAATTAAAAGCACTCTCATGTTGGTCAGTAATCCATAAGTTCCCCCAATGATTTTGTTTATATGCTTTTCTGGTGACAAATCATCCCGAATAATCACTCCTAAGTCCTTCTCATCCTTTCTTTTACTATCTCATTGCCCATTTTATATGTCCAGTGTGGTCTTCTTTCACTTATTCCCATTTCTAATACATGACACTTCTTGGCATTAAAGTCCATTTTCCAAGTCTGGCTCCTGCTGTGTAGTTTGTCCAAGTCCTCTTGCAGTTCTTTACAACTATCAATACATTTAATATGTATCATAATTTTAGCATCATCTGCAAACATACTCATGTAACTATTCAAACCCTCTGGCAAATCATTTACATATATCAGAAATATTATTGGGGCCAGGACAGAGCCCTGGGGTACTCCAATAGTCACATTTCTCCATTGTGAAACCTTGTCTCTTATTACTGTTCTCATCTTCCTTCCTATCATATAATCTCTCATCCATTTTAACAGTTTCCCATGCACCCCTCCAAAGGTTCTCAACTTCCACAATAGTCTCCTATAGGGCACCCTGTCAAATGCTTTCTTAAGATCCAGATAGACACAGTCCACCCATCCCTATCTCTCCTGTATGACATCTATTACCCTACTGTAGAAACTTAATAGGTTAGTAACACATGATCTTCCTTCCCTAAAATCACTTCATTTTCTTCTAAATACTTTATCCATCTTTTTCTAATAATTTTCTCACAGATTTTACAAACAATACTAGTAAGTGACATAGGTCTATAATTAAGTGGATCCTTCATATCTCCTCCCTTAAAGATTGGCACAATACTAGCTCTTTTCCAACCTTTAGGTAACTGTCCATTTTCAAGCGAGGTCTTGAGGATGACAAACTGGCCACACTAACTGGTCGGCACATTCCTTCAGGATCCATCCAGCCACACCATCTGGTCCCATTGCTTTTCTCACATCCAAATCCTTCATCAGCTGTAGTACCTCATTCTGCCAACTGTAATTTCGGCCATTCCTGTCAGCCTGGGTTCCATCTCAGGCTCCCTGAATTCGTCTTCCAATACATAAACTGACTGCAGCTTGTTGTTCATTATTTCACACAAGTCTTCCTCTCTTTTGTATGTTTTATCTCCATCCCTCAGTCGTATTATACTGTCCTTAACTTTCATTTTGCCATTTACAAACCTATAAAATAGTTTCGGCTCTTTTTTACAGTTAGATACAATATCTTTTTCGTATTTCCTTTCCTCTTCTCTCCGTACCCTTACATATTCATTTCTTACCTGCTTGTACTCCTCCCAAGCCCTTTCACTATACCTTCTTCTCACTTTATTCCATGCATTTTTTCTTGCCTCTTGTGCCATCCTACATCTGATGTTAAACCATTCTTTCTTCCTTTCCATAGCAGCAGAAAATTTTGGGACATAGTAACTCCTGTTTTATATACTTCTGTCAAAAACTCATATTTCTCATCAACATTTGTGATCATATTCATTTTACTCCTTTCTACATTTTGGAAAAAGTTCCTCAGGGAAGCAAAGTCTGCCTTCCCATAATTGTATCTATCTTCTCTGTGTTTTTCATCTCTTTCTCCTTCCCTTACTCCTACCACATCCATCTCAATTACCAGATGATCACTCTTACCAAAGGGGCATTGGTAGGTTATGTTCCTCACATCATTTGGGTCCTTTGTGAATACTAGGTCGAGCCTGGATGGTTCGTCGTCACCCCTAATTCTTGTGTTTTCTTTGATCAATTGGGTTAACGTGTTTTCCATCACAAATTCCATTGATTTATTTTCCCATAATTCCTAATGTTCCCAGCATCCATACTTTTCCAATCAACTTCTCTACAGTTAAAATCTCCCATTAATATTATTCTGTTTCTTCATTCATTTAACATTTTTAGCCTAATAATGGATTCTCTTATCAACTGTTCGTAATCTTCCCTCATCCATGCCCTAGTTTTGGGGGGCATATATAAAATACTATTACATCCATTATTTCTCCATAACTGTCCTCTATTACAACTCCCAAAAGTTCAGCCATGGTATTTTCAATTTCTATATTTTTTGCTCTTAGGTCATTACGGGTTAATATCACTATACCTCCCCCAAACTTACCTTCTCTGTCCTTCCTCCAAATGTTATAATTGTTCCATCCAAATAATTTTGTATCGACATCTCTGGGCAATTTAGTCTCTAACAAGCAATCAATTTCAGGTTTACTTTCATTTAAATAATCTCCAATTTCCCCTTTCTTAGATATTAACCCAACTACATTACTGTACATGATACTGAGATTTGCTGCACTGTTTTTATCTTTACTCGTTCTTCTATTTTTCATATTCATATCCACCCCCTTTGTTTCCTTCACATCTAGTTCTTCACATACCACTTCCTTGCTTTCACATCCATCACTCTCCAAAAAAAGTTTTACATTCTTCCTCCGTTCTTGAAACTTCTCTTTCTTCTTCATTCAAATCTTTTCTTACTATAATATTTTCCATCCCTGCCTCTACTTAGTTTCCAGGTCACCATAAGTATATCATTTACTACACCTTCTGATGACATCTTAACTCTAATTGGTCTTGCTTTCCCCTTTCTTATATGGCCCTATCCTTCTTACTTCCTCAATTTCTTTTTCCCACTTGTTTCCTTCGGGACCGATCTTGCCCAATATTTTCCTCACCTGATTCGAGTCTCTCTCGAGTCTCACAGACCTAACTTTTTCTTCCTCCTCCCTATTTCCAAATATTATCACACATCTGTTCCTTTCCACTGTTTCTCTCACTATTTTCTCTTTTTTCTTCAATATTTTCACTACAATTTCTTCCATTTTTTTCTTGTTCTTTTCCCTTTCCTCCTGAATAATTTCCCTTAAACTAACCACTTCTTTCTGTTCTTCTTCCACATGTGCCCAGTTTGCCTTTTGCTCTTCTAACACACTACTTACCTTCTCTGTTTTGTTACTACTCTCCTAGTTTTCTCCTTAATTCAATATTTTCTCGTTTCAAATTCTCGATCTCCTGGTTCACTGTCTCATTGGCCTGTATCACACTCTGTATAGTATTCTCGGTATTTTCAGGCATGTTTCTTGATACTAGATGCTCCACTTTCTTTTCTAGTTCACTAATTCTCATAATCAACATTCTGACCAAATCTGTAACATTTGTTTCACTGTCAAAACCTGGAAATTCCAGTTCCCCAATGTTTACATTGACGGCCATGTTTAAGGTCAGTTGCAGTACTAAACTGAACAGCTGTTCCCAAAACTCCTACAAAACATTCATGTATACTTACTGACAATAGTTCTTTACATTTCGGTAGACTATAATAACTTGCAATACTTCAAATTTTGAACAAGACTGAAGGAGACAGGACAATTCCTGAAAACTACTAAAGGTTCCTCGAGAGCTGGTTTGAGACAAGTCTTCTCACTCTGGTTGCTCATCCGTGTGTGTGTGTGTGTGTGTGTGTGTGTGTGTGTGTGTGTGTGTGTG
>JAGKTI010030009.1:0-12506 GCA_018397915.1 Birgus latro
AGTTAGAGATAGATATAGATATAGACAGACAGGTTGATATGGCATTAATGTATGAACTGTTGAACTCTTGTGAATACGGCTGGACTTCGGTACAGTAATTCAGTTCGAATTTCGTATTAATGATATAAAGTGATGCCAGCATGAAGAGGTCGGCTCTGTTACGAGCAATGAGTATAATGTCAAAATCTTAACTACGAGTAGTGAGTGGATAATCAGCGTTGTGACCGTGCTCACGTATAGCAGACGAAGGTGAAAAGCTGAGTAAGGTGGTATCACATGGTTCTTCCTATGAGGTTTGCCGATGACAAGTTCCGTGGAACCAGGCACAGACCTTATCACACACGTTCCTCGTATTGTCGGTGACGACGGTTCTTCTCACACTGTTGCCAGTGCCCGCCTCGTTTGTACCCAGTCAAGCTCACTGGGGAATGCGATCGCCGACTCGGTAGAGAAGAAGCAGCAGCAGCATTGTATACAAACAGACGGACTTGTCCAGGGACCCCATCGGTTAAAATGGCTTTTTCGGAGTTTCTACAGGCGAGAGCAATTTCTGCTTATACTAGTGGCTCTTGAGGAAGAAGAGGAGGAGGAGGCGAATACAACCACCAGAAGGCGACTGTGGAGTCGAGAATGGCTCGTGGGAAGAGAGGAGGGCAGCCAGTATGGGAAGCAGGCTTAAGAATCATTCCCTGAAGATCACGTGGTGCGTCTGGAAGTCCCCAAATGTCAACACATGTTCATTCTATCGACATCATCACAGTTTTCCTCAGTGCATGAAATATTTACTCTTTAATGCTTTCATTATCATTAATATTTATTAAAAAGTATTAGCTATTATAACAGGTTTGATGCTCAGTGCTAAAACACGAAATATTCTCTATTTAGCTACCTAGTTGGTCACGCTGTTTTTCACCTCGTATGATCGGCGAAAATCCTTCCAAACGGATTCCAAGCTTGTCGAGGGTTCCGTCGACAGCTACCACGATAGCGTGCCTATTTACTCTCGTTTCCTTGGCGAACTTCGTACGAGGTACCGTATGATACCCCCTTTAAGAGTGATTATCGCGATATGACCTCTGGCGTTCGAAAATCCTGTAGTGAATTGATAATCGAACCGACATATCGAACATTTATATTAACACACAACACAGGATCTGAGAAGACAAAATAAGGGTTCTATGTTACGTAGAACACTTCCGATGGTGAAACTATTCATTAAAACAAACTTAAAATCAGTGTGAGGATACGAGTTCTTTAAGATACAGTCAAGTTCCTTTCCAATAGTTAACATGACCAAAACAAGCAAGGGTGACATAAGTCTTTACAGACAGAATATACAGGAGGAGATGGTCGGAGAACATTGCTGAGAAATATCCGTAGCGTTCTATTTAAAAACTGATATTCGACAATGCATTCTGTACATGATAATTATACAAGTACTGTACTTAATTTCATCATCAAAGTGAGAATAATTAGGTCAAAATGATAAGGTCTGTTAATAAGTGTCATGATAATATTTAATTTGTTCAGTTTGGAATAAAAGCTAAACCTAATCTGGTAAATGTCTCTTTCCTGTAAACAGCTGACGAAAATCGCCATGATTCTATGACTGAAAAAAAAAAGTTTTATTCGTTTTTTTTTATTTTGTAAGTGAATTTCATATTAGAGTACCTATAATTTAACAAATCAGCAAAGGGCTGGATGTTGTTAATGATACCGAAGAGTAAGAAAGTGTCATCCACGTATCTTTTTTTATACAAGGAAGAAGGAACCGAAGTCTAGAAGTCCGCAAATTGTTACTTCCAAGGAAAAATAAAAACAAGATAATAAAGAGCAAAGTCAAGATCAGTTCATTTCGAGATGCCTGGGCACACTGCATAAAAGAGAAAAAAAAAATGGAGGTTATAGGCAGTAGGAACTACTGAAAGAGGAAGACAATTCCAAAGCTGACCTGAGGCATACAGTACATGAAGGAGTGGGAGTAAAGGTTAACACTTGCATTCGACAACTGGACAGAAAAGGGATGAGAGTTTGCTGTTAGGTGCTATGCGTCCGACGTAGAGATGGAGGGATGCAAGCAAACAGTTTAGAGAAACAGTGACCTTTGAAGTAGCGATTAAAAAGAGATAACGATCCAACAGTGCGGTGAGGAGATAAGGGTTGAAGGGAGCCAGTAAGAGGAGGAGAATTAATAATGAAAAGCCTTTGACTCAACCTTGTAGAGAATGGCTGTATGTGGGGAGCCTCCCCACACATGAGAGTTGTACTATAGACAGGGGCGAATAAAACCCGTGTATAATGTCAACAGCTGTGCAGAAGGCATGGAGTTGGCCTTGCACACCTGATCTCTTGGAATCAGATTTTACAAGGCAGGTAATATGATCATTCCAAGATAAATACCAATAAAATGGTGCCTCCAGTATGTTTATAGATAATTGCAGGAATGAGTTGGTTACTGCTAAAAATTAGAGGACAGTCCTGTGGTAGGTTCTGACTGGTCGAAAGATATAAGAACTGAGTTCCTGATGCAATAAAAACGACAGAATTATTCTTACCCTAATCAGAGAGCCAAATCAGACATTAAGTGCACCATAGTCTCATCTCTTGTTTGTTGAAATAACTGCTGTGTTGCACTCTACAGGAAGCAGATGGATAGGTGAAGAGTGGTGTCATCACTATATGAGAGAACAGGGATAGATGTACAACTTAGATCATTCATGAATAGAAGGAAGAGAGCTGGTGATTGAACAGAGCCCTGTGGCACAGCACTGTCGACTGTCCTGGGAGGAGAAAGGTGGCCATCTACAATGAAAGCTATAGAATGACCAGAAAGGAAGCTGGAGATGAAGGCACAGATACAAGGATAGAAACGATAAGAGGGCAGTTTGGAAGTTAAATATTAACCCGTCACGACCCGACCGATTTCCAACCTACCATACCACAAAATCCCGAGCATTTTTGGGGAAAAAAATTTATTGGCTCAAACCTTCGCTTTTGGTGAGAAACATCGAAAATTCATAGAGAAATCGCGATCCTATGCTTAAAACTGTTGATACAGGTGTCATGCAACCTTACGTTTTCCTTCCTTTTCAGGGTACCTGGCTAAAGAAAACGAACTATGGAAGGGTTAATTAATTCAAGCCACTTTCAGTTACGTATTTATTTATGTATTTGGTACGAATTTATGTGTAGTAACAGATTATATTTGTTTTAACACATTTATATAGGCAATAGAAGCATTGTTCAGTTGTCGGGAAGCCGACATGCATCCCCTCGGGCAGGTGTAAGAAGACACGCAGCTGTGACAGGTGTGCAGGTGACACCGCCTGCCGGACGTGAGTTTAGGATGAAACGCGGACAGGGGAGAAAGAGTAGGGGTTCGATGGATTCTGTGTACAGCTGTGGGCAATAGGGAGATGGAATAAGGAAGGGAGGTTGAGAGAAAGAGATAACTGGAGGAAGGAGGAGAGAAGAGATAGAGAGAGAGGAGTGGTGCAGGTGGTGATTGGTCAATTTGTTTATGCACAAGACTGCTGGTTGGGCGTTATCCGACTGTGAGAGCGTGAGCTACGTCTGCAGAATTGGCCTGGCTTCTGAACGGGTGAAGCGGGTGAGATGTGGGTGACGGCGTTGGATGAGCGGGTGAAGTCATCACCCACCTCGCAACCACATGACCCGCTAGTGAACATCGGCAACCTTTTGAGGCCAGACAGGAGTGGAGACCTCAGTTCAGACTAGAGCCTGGAGGAGAGCCCTAGTGAACAGCGAGGCAGGTGGACGCAGCCCGACGTAGCCTGGTGCAGAGACGTCGCTGTATAGCCAAGAAGTAAAGTTCCAGGGAGTCAGCAATGAGAGCACTACTGGTAGTAAGTGAAAAAGTACATGCTTGTGTAACCGCGGGTACAACCGACTAGCAGTGCTATTTTATTTGTCTGTCGTCTGGGACTAGTACAAGGACTCCTAGTTAGAAACGGAAGGAGTTAAGATTTTAATGTTTAAATGTGTTTTTCTTATACTGATGTAACAGTGAAATTTCATATATATGAGTGAGTAAAGAGTGCTATATATATAACGGCACTAGTGATTTTTTACAAGACTGGCTTTGCTTTATTAAAATAGTGTTAGTATTCAAGTGACTTAAGAGTAGACGTGTATGTGCGGTTTTTTGGCACATTTGCACGTGAAGTGAAATGAGGTGGGAATTGCCTCAGAGTTATTTGTAGATTTTTGTAAATACTATTTTGTAATTAAAGCCTAGAAAAGCCATATTATTTTTTCACTTCTTCCAGTTCCCAGTTCTAAGTACATGTGTGTAGTGGCGTGTTAGTGAAGTCCCCCATGTCGCGCGTTGCCAGTGTCGTGGCGGATTTTACCACGTTACCATTCACTATTAAATACGGGAGAATATATTCCCGAGAAATACCGTAACGACACCTGGGCAGCGGTGCGACACAGTCACCAAACACATTCACATATGGCACCTTCCTTTATGACATTACCACCTCATCACTTCTGTTTGCTTCTTGCTCTAGCTTCTTTATTTCTTTGTCCTCCACCTCAGGAATCACTTTCACCGTGAATTTCGTCATTGGAGAGACCGTGGGGCAACATACCTTCATGGCCAGCTTGCTGCTAACAGGTGAATTGCCCAGTGTGGGGGGGAGGGGGAGAGGGCAGTTAGGTGGGGTCAGGCAGTATCCCCGCTTGACAGCAGGTAGAGGAAGGTCTCCCACATATGCATACCAAAAATCACCCATGAAACTTGAAAATTGTGCAAATTATGACCCTTGCAATTGAACGACGTACCCATACGTCGATGGGACTCGGCGGGTTAATGCCAGATTCAGCTGAAAGCCTTTGAGATGTCAAGTGCAATGACAAAGCATTTGCCAAAGTCCCAAATGGAGGACGACCAGGAGTCTGAAAGGAAGGCGAGAAGATCGCCAGTGAAGCATCCCTGGCGGAACCCATACTGACGATTGGAAAGGTTATAACAGGAAAAGTGCCTTAATTTTTTTTTGTTAGGAATATAATAAAAAGCCTTAGAAATACAGGATGTTAAAGCAATTGGGCAATAGTTTCAGGCCTAGGAATGGTCAACCTTCTTTGGGACAGTCTGAATGACAGCAAACTTCCAGCAAGAAGGAAAGATACAAGTTGACAGACAACAACAAGTTTACTGAGGCAGGGTGTAAGCACAGAATTTCAGTTCTTGAGAACAACAGGAGGGACACCATCAGGCCATATGCTTTGTTAGTATTAACCCCAGTGATGGCAGAAAACACATCAATTGAATAAATTTTAACGTCAACCATGAGGAAGTTAGTGGGTGGAGGTGATGGAGGAACAGCACTGGAATCATCTATGGTGGAACTGAAGGAGAAAGTCTGAGTGAAGAATTCTGCTTTATCAGTAGAAAAAAACAGTGACTGGGTGATCAGAGTGGAAAAGAGTAGGGAAGGATGATGAAGTAGTGTTGTCAGAAAGATTTCTGGCAAGGTGCCAAAAGGAGTGGAAAGAATTTGAGTGGGAGAGTTTAGAGAATTTAGTACGAATGAAATTATTTTTTGCAGAGTAAAGGACAGACTTAGCATGATTCTGGACAGAAACATAGAAGAGGTAAAATTCAGGAGTGGGTTGTCTCTGGTGCCTTTTGAAGGGTCTCTCCTTGTTGTAGACAGCATTAGAATAAGCATGATTAAACCAAGGTTGTTTTGAATTAGCCACAGGATAAAAGAAAGGAATTAATGCTTCCAACCATCGTAATGCGCAAGGCACACTTGCCCTCGGCCATGGAAGCAATAATCATTCCAGAGAAAATCAAAGAAGCACTGCCTGAGGGCCTACCTATCAGTAGCTCCAAAGTGCCACAGTTGTCACTTATTGGGAGGGTCCACTGGCCTTACTGGAGCAATCCGACAGGTTAAGGTGATAAGGCTGGGATCAGAGGAGCCTAACGGAGAGAAAAGATTGACAGTGTAAACAGTAGAATTTAGCAACATAAGTATAAGGATTAATTGTAATGAAAAGGTCAAGTATGTTGAAACTTTCTCCAGGGCAATCAGGGATGCGGGTAGCGTGCAGTACAAGATGCTCTAGGTCATTAAGGATAGAAAAGGTGCTGGCTGGTCCACCAGGTGGATCAGTTAAAGGAGAGGAGAGCCAAAGGTGGCAGTGAACATTGAAATCACCTAGAATGGAGATTTCAGAGAAAGGAGAAATTAATAGATGTTCCATCTTAGAAGTAAGATAGTCAAAGAATTTTTCATAGTCAGTAGAATTTGGGGTTAAGTAAGCAGCACAAATATATTTAGTCGGACAGTGACAGATAGCCAATGCCAGAGAGTAGAGAATTCAGAAGATTTAAGTTTAGGAACACAAAAGCAAGATATGTTGTTGCTTACATTTACACAATAGCCACATTTGGCTTTCAAGTGAGTATAGAGACAGAAGGTGGATATAGAGAAGTGTTTGCCATCAGTCACCTAAGACAGCTGAGTCTCAGTAAGAAAGAAAAGGTGAGGTTTAGAGGAAAAGAGGTGTTCAACAAAGAGAAAATTAGAGGAAAGACCACGAATGTTGCAGAAATGAAAAAGGAGTGAGTCAGACATTGCTTCCATGCATCCTACTCTGCCATCACTGGGAGATGCCTCCCGGGAACTCCGAGGTTGAGTGTCGAGACGCCATTTTTTGCTGAGTTAAGAATAGAAAGTGTGGTGTGTAATGTGCATATAGTTTGGTGTTGATAGTTAGAAGAAATCATATAGGAGAGTATGTTGGCCTACTCTTTGTGTAACTGAAACAAGGAAAAAGTTAAGCAAAAAGGGATGATCAGAAGCTAGTCCCAAGGGCTGGTGAAGCGGGAGCTTCAGCTCTCCCTGTCGTCAGCTATCCATCCATTTCAGTTGCCTCCTTGTTGTGCATTTCATAATCTCTTTTTCCATTCCTGCCGTTCTCACTACTTCCTCGTTTGTAAGTCGAACTTTCCAAGGAATTCTTAACGTTCTTCATAAAAATAACACATGTCCAGAGATTATATCCTCTTCTTCACGTTCTTCTTTATAATCTACGCTTCTCATCCATACATCAAAGTAGACCCAACAAAATATTTCAACGTTCTTATTCTTATCTCCATACTCATACTTATATTGGTTAGAATCTTTTCTTTTTTTCCAAAAGTTTTTTTTTTTCCTTCCCTATTCTTTTTCATTTTATTTCACGATCTGCATCCTCTGATTTATTAGATTCCCCCAAGTACTTTAACTTTTTCTACATATTTTCTTCGCCTCCCTTGTAAATTTACTTTTACCCTCATCCTATCTCTTAGTTATTCCCATGACTTCAGTCTTCTTAACATTTGCTTTCAAACCTCTCCTCTTGCATACCTCTTGTAGCTCATTCACCAATCTCTACAACTTCTCATCAGAATCCGCCAGCAAAACAGTGTCATCTGCGTAACGAAAATTATTCTCATTCTTTCCCGCAATGCTTAGTCCTGCCACGTCCTCCATATCATCCATACACTTATGCCCATACAAAGAAAATAAATTTGGAGACAGGACACACTCCTTCCTCGCTCCTGTCCGAATATCAGCCCATTCTGTCTTTTCATCTCCATTGCCCTTTGATTCCAGTTTAGATTTGTTACCAGCTTAATGTCTTTACCATCCACTCCTATCTTCTGTAACATACGAGTATGTACCATTTATTCATGGTTCACAGTATCAATGCTTTTTCAGAATCAACAAACAAATATCTTTTTGCATTTCCATTGCTCTTTCTGTAATCAGTCTCAAGGAAAAGATTATATTAATGGTCTATTACCCCTCATTGCTCTTGGGCCACATTATGCCTATCTTTTCTCTTATTCTGTTTCGGATCACTTGAAGAACTATTAATCCAATCTGGCTCATAATACTTGTCGTGCGATGCTGTTCACACTCCACTTCCCATCTTTCCTTGGAATAGTTATAAAAACCGACTCCCTCATCATTTCTAGAATATAGCCATATAACATTACAAAATATATTATTCCTCATATTTGTTATCTTCATCGCAAAGTTACCAGACATCTCCATCATCTCAATACTTCATTCACTCCCACAGCCTCTGCTCTGCTTAACCCTTTGATTACTGACTACCTGCTCAGCCCTTTGATTACTGACTACCCCCTCTCTCAAAATCGTAGGTCCCTCCAGCTCCTCCATCATCTTCCGTCTGTCACCTCTTGTGTCATCGTACAGCTCTGTCATTTTCTGCCCATTTTTTTCAAAATCTACAATATTTCCATTACTATATTTCCTTGTTTGTTCTTGATTATTGAACTTCTCGTTGGCCTCCATCTTCTGGTTATGCCCTTTATCTTCTCGTTTTCTGGCGAGAATTCGCCCTCTTAAGCTGCTCCACCTGCTCACATCTTCAGTTCAACCAGTCTTCCTTTCTTTCACTGCATCTCTTCTTTATTTCTCTATACAACTCCTCGTATTACTCCTGGTCTCCCTCTCCTGGTCTCCCTTCCAGCATCTTCCCATTTCCAGCAGCTTTAGAATTTCCATCATTCACCTCTGCTTTCCCCTTCTCAACCTCTTTAGCACCATCCCTCCAGTACCCCCAGCAATTCTCGCTGCATCCTCCTCCAGTCTTCCTCCTCTTCATCAAGTCCCTTAGCTTCATCTTCCAGAACTTCGTATCTATTCCTCAGTTCAATTTCAAAAGTGGACCTGGCTTCCCCCACTGTAGCAAACTCCAGTCTCTTCTTGATTTTCTCTGGCTTTCCTTTCCTTTCCCAGTTTTAATCTCAGTTTCAGCTCTGCTATCACTTAACATTATTATATAGCTTTAGGGAGACTTTTACAGTGAGGGAAAATAACCACCTTAGTCCCAGGACCTATTTGCTTAAACATTGTTGTAATCTCCAGACAATTTAATTCAGTTTAGGGGAGAAGTTTTGAACTTGGGAAGTCAGATACAGCCGTCATTAATCCTATCGGTAGTGGCTGGTTCTCCTACGCTGAATAAAATCATCTAGTAGTGGTAGTCCTAAATTATAAAGCAACGTCATTAAACTGAAGCGAGTTCATGAGAATGTTACCAGCTCCTGCATATTGAGAGGTCTCCAGCAATAAGCACGTCATCCAAAGGTAGGAACAGCAAAATTAAAATCAGATCCTTAGCCTGAAGGGATACGGTAGAAATCTTACTTATTATATATTATATATTTACTCCTCAACCTAACATAATCCATTAACGGGGACAGACAACACCCTTCTACCTGTATGTCACGAATTTTCTACATTGTAACGTTGTGTTGAGTGAGTCGTGACATCGTCCCGTAAATTTCAATTGTTTGTTGGCGCGTTAGCCGTTACGGCGCGGCGCGCGCACCTCCCACGCTCGTCGCGCCCCGATTTGAATCAGAGCTCAGTTTGCTTGTAGACGCGGCGCGACGCGGGACGCCTCTCAAAGGCTCTGTGCTTTTCTAGCGTTTTTCAGATTTCAGCTTGTATTGGCGTGTCTCCTGCAGCCCCACCCACTTTGGTGATCGTCACAGCAGCTCTGTTTCATCCATACCGATCAGTATTTTCTGGTTTTTCCCTAGGCTAAGCTTTTTGAAATATTTAGCCGTTATCTGAGTGTTTCAGCGAGTGAGTGGATTCCTTTATTTGATTTGAATTTCATGTAACGTAAATTCATTTCTTTGTAATTAATAAATTCACAGTTCTTTTCTTGAGCTTTGTTAAAGTTGTTAACTGTGTTTAATTAGTCCACTCTGTTATTTAATACAGTTTGCTACTCTGCGTTAGCACAACTTTTGAATTAAATCACGGCCAGTACTTAGGCCAGCTTTGAATCACTATAAATCCGTTGTGCTAGCTGGGAGTTGGCTCAGCCAAGAGCCTGTTATTATTATTATTATAATTTTTTTTGATTGTTGGGGGGGGAGAAGAAACTTTCTCGTAGGCCAACGGTACAATATTGCAGCTCTGCTGCGTGCCGTTAAGGAAGTTTGTAATTCTCGACCCTAGAGAATTGACATAGCACACTTAGCTATACATTGTATACCAATTATACAATATTTCATTATTTCTTGGGAATACTTAAATTTCCCCTGACATCTGGCGACACGCCAGGGTAAAAGTCTCATTTTCCCCTGACATCTGGCGACACGCCAGAGCAAACTCTCATTTCCCCCTGACACTGTATACTCTCTCCCTTTCCTATTCAAATGTCCAACGCACAATTCAACAGGTACTCGTACTGTCTGTCCTTAATGTACACAGCTGGTATGCTTTGAAACAATCTTCAGCAGTCTTCCTGTGCTAAATACCTTCATTCCGTTAACTCAAATGGTTGCATCTTTCCTAATGTATTACTTCTAACTTCTGGCAATGTTATTCGGCTTAAACTGAGCCATAGCAGCATCAGATTATTACTGCTATCAACATTAACCTTCTGTTGTAGACAAAAAGTGTACTACTGCAGCTAACGACAGTTCATTGTCCTTACCTGAGAGAGAGCCAAAGAACCCTGAGTGTTAAACGTGATGTGCCAAAGTAATCAAAAGTAAACTTGTGTCGATTCCCTTCTTTGGAAGGGATATCTTTTGCAAGCTTAAAACCTAAAACGAAAATTTTCATGGCCAATATAATTTCCTTACATGAAACTGGTAATGATTAAAAGTTTATACACTGCAGCAAATAACATTTCTCCTAGCAAGAACTGCAATACTGTGTTCACTTTAGCCTGACTTAAAATTGTTATGCTACGTGTTCAGAGCTCAACTCCTTGTTCTCTGTACACGAGCGATGGGTCTGGGGTTCCTTTCAAGATCGGGTCTAGAGCATGCAACTTGAGGAACAGGACATAAAAACTCGGGCTGACCAACCTTACACGTGTATTACCATAAAGATATACAGTGCCAGACAAAATACAATACACAGATTAAACATACTGTCTGGAACACAGAAGATCCAGGCTGGGCTACTGGTGACTGGGCAGCTGCAGCTGTCGTCCAGGTGTGAGAGGGGTCCCGTCAGACGTGCTCTCCCACAGGAGGCCCGGGACCGCCGTCAGGAGCCGGGTCATCGAAGGTGGCCTGCTGGGCGGTGCAGAGGGAGGCCTTTCCCTGGTGGGGCCTCAGTGTGTGGGTCGGTCCTCTGGACTGGGGCCGAACAAGGAGAGCAGGAGTGCTTCCCTGCGCCTGCTCCTGGGGGAGGACTGCTCGGTGGTGGGACTGGGGATGTCTCGTCCTAGAGTCCTGAGGCCGCCTGTGGGTAGCTGGGGGCTGCAGCTTCTCCCGGGTTGAGAGGCAATCAGAGCTTGCCTACGGGATCTCCTCCTCCGGGAGTCTGACAGCGATGGGCGACGTGGGGGCGTTGGCTGCAGCGAGCTAATCCCCAGGCTCACTATGAGGCCACTCCAGATCCTCTCCAGGTGGACCTCCACTGGCTTTCCAGTTCTGTGGGGAGAGAGAGAGGGGTGTCCCACTCAACCTCTGGAAGAGTGAGGCAAGCAAGGGACGGCAGGTGAGAGATGTACGGTGGCCATTCTCTCCCCAGTGCACACGGTGGCCGTCGCCGCGGTTCTCCTCCCTGTACAGGCGACAGATGAGGAAAAGACGGTAGCCTCTTCCTCCCCGGCATGGACAGTGGCCGTCACTGTGATCGTGTACCCAGCAGAGGATGCAGATGAGGAAAGGACGGTGGTCGCTTCCTCCCCAGCGTGGACAATGGCCGTTGCCTTGGTTCTGCCTTGCCCTGGGACAGCAGATGAGGGATGTATGGTGGCCGTTCCCTCCCCGGCGTGGACAGTGGCTGTCACTGCGGTCCTGCTCCATGCAGAGGCTGCACTTTAGGAAAGGATGGTGGCCTCTTCCTCTCCGGCACAGACGGTGGCCATCACCATGGTTGGTTCTGCTTGTGCCTGTGGGGGCGGCAGGTGAAGAATGGACAGTGGCCTCTTTCTCCCTGGCGCGGACAGTGGCCATCGCCGTGGTCCCACCTTGCCCTGGGACAGCAGTTGAGGGATGTACGGTGGCCGTTCCCTCCCTGGCATGGACAATGGCCATTGCCGTAGTCCTGCTCCCAGCAGAGGCTGCAGATGAGGGACGTACAGTGGCCATTTCCTCCCCAGCGCAGACGGTGGCCATCACGCGGTTCTGCAGGGGGTGGTAGATGAGCAGAGTTCGGTGACCTTCTTCTCCCCAACGCGGACAGTGGTTGTCGTCACAGGTCTACCTGGCGAGTGCTTCTCTGCCCCAAGAGTAGTGCAGCGGGATGGTGTATCTCCCTCGGGCTCTATTGAGGGGGAGAGGGGCGCATGGTGGCGAGGGACATAAGCCTATCTTGTCCGGCTCATTTATGCACCTCCCTGTGGTTCCTTCTTGGGGTGGGTCTTTCGTCATCCCCGCGCGCTTCCCTGTGGTCTCCCCTCGGGGTGGATATTTCAAAAATTGTCATCTTTTCATCTTGCATGATGAACTGTAACAAGGGATTGCTACTAGAATG
>JAGKTI010030010.1:0-12506 GCA_018397915.1 Birgus latro
ACACACATACACACACACACACACACACACACACCAGTGGCAGATCCAGGATTTTGGAAAGGGGGGGGCTGTTTGTCAATGTAAGGGGCGCCGAGAGCGGTGAGCAGTAGCTCCCCCAGGGGGGCCGGGGCGGAGACGCATTTTAACATTTTACAAGCATTTTGAAAGCATTTTGGGGCAAGTTGTGGTACTTTTATGATGGTTAATATGTTAAACCTGTAACAAATAATTCGTGTAAAATGGAAACCATTTACAGATCTCTACAGATTGACTGAAATTGGAATGAGTTATAGATTCAAACAATTGTCTACCAATTTGATCAAAATTAAAATATATATAGATTCAAACCATTGTCTACCTATTGATCAAAACTGAAATATAGATCATTCAAACCATTCTTTACCAGTTGATCAAAAATCAAATATATTATAGATTAGTTATCAGCTGTTAGGGGCGTCATTCATAGCTGAAGGGGGGCGGCCGCCTCCCCCCCACCCGATCTGCCACTGACACACACACACACACACACACACACACACACACTGAGGAAAGAAAGAAAAAACAATACTGCCCAATGTCTGTTGGCTTGTTGCAGCAAATTTACACACGCCTTCACGTGGTGGCAGTGACATGGGTGGCTCCACTGCCTGGTGATTGAAAGGTCCTCCAGCTGCCTCCCTATCCCCCATAAGAAGGACAGTGAACTGCGGGAAAAGGGCAACTTTAATTGCAATCCATTGGGTTCACGTTCAGAAGACCATAGGATTACTACTACTACTGATGCCATTACTACTACTACTACTACTATACTCATTTAACCATGACTTGGCCCATATATTCGTCCTTTTCCAGTTAATTTCACTCGCCTTAGTGGCAGAATAAGACAGTCCTTTAGTTTTACATCCTTATCGCAGCATTTCCTCAC
Source organism: Birgus latro (assembly GCA_018397915.1). Taxonomy (NCBI): domain Eukaryota; kingdom Metazoa; phylum Arthropoda; class Malacostraca; order Decapoda; family Coenobitidae; genus Birgus; species Birgus latro. The sequence continues at coordinate 926 of JAGKTI010030010.1, forward strand.
GACTACCATTATATTCTTGTTTTAATCTCTTGTTACAATTCCGTATTCAGCGTGGAGAGATGGCCATGTTTAGGCCAAATTATAATGTAAAAGGTATACTCCTCCTTCTCTTCCTCCTCCTCCTTCTCCTCCTTCTACTACTACTGCTACTACTACTACTACTCCTGCTGCTGCTGCTGCTGCTGCTGCTGCTGCTGCTGCTACTGCTACACGGCTTACATGGACAGGCAGTTATATGTACTGTACTCGTTCAAGCCATATTTTACGGGTCCTCGGGCTGTATTTATAAAAGCTCTTAACCTTGTACAGGATACGCAAGTCTTGACTCTAACTCTTATCACAAATCATTTTGTTGCCCGTACGTTTTTTCCAGTGAACTATTTGAACAGGTCATTTTTCCGTTTCTTTTAAATTTTAATTAACCACTGTTACGGATCTTTTTCTCGTATATTTTTTTCACATAATTATTTTCACAGATCACTGTGCTTTCCATATCTTTCAAATACTAGCCAAAGGGCCGTCTTCGGCGGCCTCCACTCGATGTCAAGTCAGTTCCAATTTTCATTCGAAAGGTAACAGAGGTTTGAATTACTCACGCCGCAAGCGAGACGGAGGGAAGAATTTTCCTCTTCTTCTTCTTTTTTTTTTCTTAAATCCTGCTGGGACGCCCGAGCCCGAGGAGGCTCCAAGCGTGGATTTAACATTCGGAAGGCACTACGAGCGGGGCCTTGGAATGCTCTTACCTTTCAAAGGATGATCGACTGCCTCTGTTATCAGGCGGTTGGTGGTCTGCACAGCTGCACTTTCTAAAGTAAGGCGACCCGGGCATGGTAAGATTAGTAGCGATGGTTACACATTCTACTGGTCTGGCAGTGACGATGTTGCCCATCTTAGGGGTATCGCTGATGGCAGTTGCTGCTCTCTTTGTCTCTTGTGTTGACAGGGTTACTCCGGTTGATGAGCGTGATTCTGAAGCGCTCCTTGGAGTTCATCTCTCTTATTGCAGTGCACGCACCAACTGCGATGAGTGATCTTGAAGAGAAAAAGCTATTCTACACCAAACCTGGCTCTGTTGTGGAACAATGCCCCTCGCGGGATACACTCCTGGTCTTGGGCGATTTTAGTGCGGTTGCTACCACTGACTGGGAAGGCTTCAGGGATTGTGTAGGTCCTCATGGGTCTGGAACCAGGAATTCCCATAGTTCTTACCTTCTGGATTTCGCAATATCCCGTAGTTAAGAATTGCTGGATGCTGGGTCTTATTACTACTCTAAAGTTACAAATCAAAACTGAGAGGTTCTCAAGATGCCACCAAAAAAAGTTTCCATCTTGAGAAACTCAAGGAAGAGGAGTGCACACATGAGTATGCGGTGGCAGTCTCAAATTGGTTTGAAGTGCTTGGTACTGCTGATGAGCCTGTTGAACGATGGGATACCTTTAAGCGAGCTACCCTGGCAGCAGCTGATGAGTGTATTGGAGACCACCCGAGATCAAGGAGGGGATTCATCTCGCAGGGGACGCTGACCACAACTGAGGAGAGTCGTGCTGCCAGACTGGATGAGGATCGGGAACAGCAAAGAATTCTGTCTCGACGGGCACGAGATTCACTGAGAAAGGACAGGGAGAGGTTTATTAGGGAAATTGCTGAGGAGGTGGAAGGCCATTTTCATGCAAATGATCTTCGACCCGTCTACCGAGCCCTGAAGAAGCTCAGGTTAACTCTGTTCGGACAGCAAATGAATGGCTCGAGTTGGGGGCAAATGAGTATAGAGCTCGTTGGGCTGAGTACTTTGAACAGCTGTATGTGGCTGAACCTCCCAGTGGAGAGCTTTTGTCGGCTGGTGTACAACCATCAACTGCTGTTCCACCAACTGACAAAGCCGTGCATTCTCTGTGTGAAATCAAGAAGGCAGTGGCCAGGCTGAAAAGTAGTAGAGCAGCTGGTGTTTGTGACATCCCAGCAGAACTGATCAAAGCCGGGAACGAATCCATGATCATGGGGATACATGCAGCCATAGAAGCTGTTTGGCGGAGTGGCATCAGTCCTCCTGACTGGACAAACGGTTTGGTCACCCCTGTCTGGAATGGAAAAGGAGATCAACGTAACTGTAGTACTAGTAACTACAGTACTCAGTATGCCAGGCAAAGTTCTTGCTCACATTCTCCTGTTGCATATCCGGGGCCATTTGCTAAAGTTTCAGAGGCGTGAGCAGTCCGGATTCACGCCCAGAAAGTTTACTGTTGACCGTATCTTAGCTCTTCGAATCCTCATGGAATGTTGTCTTCAGTTTTGGCAAGGTCTGCTAGAAGCGTATGTGGAACTCGAAAAGGCCTTTGACTCGGTAAATCGGGAGGTACTATGGGAACTCCTGTGACTCCATGGGATCCCTGCATGGATAATCCGACTGATTGCTGGCTTGTACTCAAACACTTGCTGTCAAGTGTGAGGGGGGGGGGGAACATCCGACTTCATTCCAGTAAGTTCTGGTGTAACACAGGGATGTGTCCTTGTCCCCACTCTATTCAACACATGTATGTACTGTATTAGGTACTGGACCAGGCTGTGAGTCGAAGTCACTGTGAGGTATCATTTGACAATTTCAGGGTTACTGACCTTGCTTTGCTGATGATGCAGTTATCCGAGCAGAGTCGCTGGAGATACTACTGAATGCCCTTGAGGAATTTCACGAGAATGCGGAGCCACTGGGATGAAAGGTCTCCTGCATCCCTCCACCTCTACGACGTGTGTGTAGCATTCGTCTAGCAACAAACTCTCATCCCTTTTCTGTCCAACTCTCTAATGCAAGAGTTAACCGTTACTCCAAGTCCTTTATTTATGCAACAGGTCAACTCTGAAACTGTCTCCCTCTGTCTGTATTTCCTACTTCCTATGATCTCCAGTCTTTCAAACGCAGTGTGTCCAGGCATCTCGAAATGAACGATTCTTGAATTTGGCTCTCTTTTGTATTGTTTTTGTTTTTTTCTTAGAAGGAACATTTTGCGGGCTCCTGGCCTTTGGTTCCTTCTTCCTTGCATTAAAAGAAAAAAAAAGACTAAGGTCCAGGCATTTCGTGGCTTGTTGTATGAAGCATTTCAGTCTGTCCTTGCATGTGGTGAGGATATAGAAGTCTTGGAAAGATTCACTTATCTTAGTAGTGTGGTCCATAACAACGGTAGATCAAACGATGAGACCTCATGTCACATTGGTCTGGCCTACGGGGTTATGGATTCACTCAATTCGGGTATTTGGAGCGGTTGTTATCTTTGTAGAAGGTCGGAAGTTCGTGTCTTCAAGGCGCTGATGCTCCCTGCCTCACTTTATGGCTGTGAGACATGGACACTAAACAGTGACTTGAGGTGGCAAATTGAGTCCTTTGGTAGTCTTAAACTGTGGGCAGGCGTTGACTTTGCCCTACCTGTATCTTTTGTCAGTCTTAACGCATGAAAGGGACAGCGTTCCCCTGCGAACGGGAGAGGATTACCCCAGCGTAATACTAGAATCCACCAGGAATCTCATAGCATCCCTTCCCATGCCCCTTCATCATGTTGTAGTAGCCTTGTGCACGGAAAACTATGCAGAATTTGAAAAGTCGTATGGTGTGTGTGATAGTAATTTTAATTTAGCGATAAAAACATCGTGTAAAGAAAAAATAAGTGTTTAATATTTTTATCGTTTTAAAAGACTTCACCATTTCTCTGGATGGTTAATTTACGAGACGAAAACAAGGCTTGGTACCATATCCACTTCCATTTTATTTTTCAATATTTTCACCAAACTGTTTATCATTTATGGTGCATCAGGCTTTTATAATTAGTCTGATTAGTGCACGAAATTATTCCTACAGTAAAGAATGGCCGAGTATTACCTAAACAGACGAATCATGCATTAAGAAGTATCATTTACGCGTTCAGTGAACTTTTATAAGTTTGAACACTTTTGTGTTGACTTGGCAATGTTTTTCTGGTGTACTTTGGTGTGATTTAGGTGAATTTAACCTTTACTTCAGGTGCTCCTGTCTGCTTTTTAAATTAACCCCTACCCCAAGTGTCTTGGGGGACTGGTGGGATTTCGGGGTTTTGGGTGGGGAAAATGGCAAAAAAAAAAAAAAAAAGCACTTGGGGCAGAAATATAGTAAAACTCGGTATGACTAGCCAAGGCGTATTCGCAGGGTTATTGCTGACTGCATGAACCCCTTTGAGGCTATGTCTGACACTGAACTTTTCCTACAGTTCTCCAAAGACTGTATGCATACTCTTACATAGAGTATTCAAGAACACATGCCAGTCTTTAATAAAAAAACGAGGTAAGAATTCCTAACATTAAGAGATTATACTGTACAGTATGTGAATTTTAGAAACTGTCACGTTTTCTTTTTTTTTTTTTTTTTTTTTACATTTTTAAGTTTTAAATTAATCACAGCTACCAATGTTTGCCGTGCCTACCTAAATGAAGGGGTGCGCTCTCACGCTTTCAGGATCACCACTTACGTCGAAGGTGTGAGCTTCTACTTTGAGCTGGGTGCCCTCAGTTTTAAGACTACGGGGGTAAGTGTTTTCGTAGGATCATGGGATATCGCTGGTACAACCAGGTACGTAACAAGCTACTACTCCGTGAGGCTGAATCGAGGCCTGTTACCCACATGATACACTGAAGCCAACTTCAGCCGTATGGGCACGCGGCCCGCTTTCCTGAGGCTGATCCTGCTAAGAGGGTGCTCTCCGAATGAGTTAACCCAGGGTGGAGGAGGCACTTAGGGCTGCAGCAGGTCGATCACTTCTGTCGGGAGATACTTAGTGGGAGAAGAGTCTTTACCTTAATGCACAAAGGGACCCGCGTGGGTGGAGTGGGAGGGTGAGTGAGGCTATGAGCCTTATGGCGTTTTCCTCTTCTTGACTGAAGGGCAAGTGATCCGTTGGGCCAAGCATCACCACCTTCCTGTCCTCAAGGCTTGTACTGTACTCCATGCATTTTCATCTGAGGGAACTAGGTCACTGTCTTAGCTTGAATACTGAGTCGTGGGTGCATGAAATTATGGTTGTAAGGTAGGAATGAGTCTCCTTGGTTACTAGACAAATCACACCAGTGTGACTGCACTTCACCGGGAACAGAGCTAAAAGAGGTCAGAGATCCTTGTCAGGGTATAGGAATCGGGATATAATATTTTGCTTAATTAAATCTCTCTCACTTGGCCTAAAACTTCCATCTCTCCATACTGACTGAGTTGTAACAGGAGATTAACACTTGAATATGATGCTAGTCGCGAGAAAGTACTATGGAATGGATGTACTATCGCTCAAAAGCATCCTTACTCACGTGAACACAGGACTCCACAAAGAGTGGATCGAGCAGTGTCGATATTCCAAATTTCGTTGTTCGTTGTGTCAAAATGACTCAAGTCACTTAAGTAAGGATACTTTTTTGAGCGATATCACAGTTCTAGCACTATCGTTGTCTGGTTTTTGTTTCATGTAACATGGCGCACTGATAAGGTGGGTTTTCGCTCGCAAGGTTAAGATATTCTTACAAGTCTTGGTATCGCATACTTCCTACTGTGCTGATACCCGTTTTCGTGTACCAAACGTCATTATGACATTGAATCATGGTCAGAATTAGTCAGTATCACGCAGTGTTGCTCCCGAGGTGTTTTTACTGATACTGACTTCCCCATAATGTCAACACACAGGCATCTTAAATGAAATAATCAGTTCATTGGATATCAGCTTAATATATGTGGTATTGAAGCCAGAGTTAACGCAGCGCGATCGATAAAGTGAAACACGTGACAATTTCAATTGATTTCTTGTTTTGGGCACACTCCACATTTCTGGCCAGCTCCATGCTACCCTTATTGTTAGTCGCGTTTCCTCTCTTATTTTGTCGTATTCTTTCTTTCTTGTTCAAGTGGCAGGCACTTCTACCCTTCAGAATTAACCGATTCTCACCAAACCTGGACACAATGACCAGCCTATGACCTAGTTGTGTCCGCAAGATTTTGGTTGATAAGCCTAGCATTGCCTAGCATTGGCAAAAAACCAGCATTCTTTTTTTTTTCTTAGCTAGAAGCATTGCTAATGGGTGTAGAAAGCTCTGACTTCTTTGGGCGTAATCTTGAGGTCATTCCTTATCGGAAGTGTGCCATCCAGTTTTTGTCTCCCTTCTCTAGTTTTCTAGTGGCAACCCTGTGAAGACTGGCCTCAGCGTCCCCAGCAACCAGCACCGGTTTTTAAAAATGCCCCCCAGTTCCCTAGCGGCTCAATGGAATTGAATGAAAGATTGCATGCTTATAGACATTGACTAGTACTACAACTTTCAATCGTACACCTATATGCTGCATTGGCCAGGTCAGAGGTCAAAGGTCATCAAATGCAAAAATGATGAAAATAGCTAAAATCACGACTATGCTTGCGCAAAATGCTATGGCTTCGAAGATTATCACACCAGGGCCATGACTCTCTGGTGGAATGTTGCACTAGAGTACTTCCATACAAAAATGACATTTAGTGTCAAAACTCGCTTCCAGCACCACCTAGAAGTTGTACTTCTGGTGGGTCATTCCACAAATTTCAAGTTCCCTAGCTCCACAGTGGGTGGATGAAAGCGAATGAAACTTTTCATGCTTATAGACAATAATGATTACTACGAGTGTGTTTCGTACATGCATGACTTATTGTAATGGAGTGTATAAAAGCCCACGTTGCTTTGAGGCAAAGTGGAGATCCTCTCTTTGGCTCAAGGGTAACATGCGCACCTATGAAGCACGAGGGCCTGGGATCGAATCTTGGCCAGGACAGTGTGATTAATTTATTAAGTTTCAGTTCGGTCATTACATTGGTTGGCAGCGGTGTGGGATGTGAGGCAAAGCTTAGAGGGCAATTATGCTGTTGTTGACAGCGTCTTAAGCCTAACATCCGGGGGTTGAGCTGTCCTGTGTGGTCTGCAGTGTCCCCAATGGTGGCCTCCAATGCTACGCTACCATGTGTGTGTTCGAAACTGACCAAATTTATCACCAAGGGGAGAAAAGAGTGATGTAATGGGGTGTATAAAAGCCCACATTGCTTAGAGGCAAAGCGGGGATCCTCTCTTTGGCTCAGTGGTAACGTGTGCGCCTATGAAGCGCGAGGGCCTGGGATCGAATCTCAGCCAGGACAGTTAAGTTTCAGTTCGGTCATTACGTTATATCCACAGGGTCAGGGGTCAAAGGTCATCAAGTGCAGAAAACATGAAAAGCGATAAAATTGCAATCTTGCTTGCACAAAATGCTAAGGTTCTGAAGATTAATAAGCCAGAGCCATAATTCTTGGGTGGAATGTTGCACTGGATTACCTCCATATAGAAATGATTTTTAGTGTCGAAACTCACTTCCGGTCGCTTACAAAGCTTGGTCCGTTTAGAGTTGGCCATTGTTGCCTACAGGCTTGTTATATATTGTTGCCAAATTGGTCAGAAGTTATTTTTATACATAATTCTCTCCAAAACTCGCCTATACTCGTTGCCTCTTCCACGTCATTTATGCAGCCTACGTCCATGTCTGCACCGAACAAATAACATGAAGGAGAAGAGTAACATGCAGCAGAAAAATTAAATAGCTAAATAACAAGCAGAAATTAGTAACAAAAGTAAGAAGTAAAATGCAGGGGACAAAGTAAATCAATAAAGATTAGATGTTAAGAAGAAATAGACAGCATAAATGAGAACTAGAAAGCACTCAAAGAGTGCATACCTCCGCCAGTGCCATTGCCATTAAAAACGATCCAGATCCGGATTTGGCCCTAAATTTAATCAGTTTTTTTTTTTTTTTTGGCCCATGGCCTACCTCTCCACAAAATTTCATTGAAATTCATTGACAACCTTTAGAGATATTGTGCAGGATACTCCGGATCCAGATCAGGCCCAAAAGCTAATAATTTCTTCCTTGGCCCATGGCCCACCCTTCCACAAAATTTCATCAAAAGCCATTCGTAACTTTTTGAGTAATCCTGCTAACAGATAGACAAACAAACAGGCGGACAAACAAACAAACAAATACGAGGTAAAACATAACCTCCTTGACGGAGATAGTAATAAGGTGGCGCAGACTAAAAAAAAAGCACTTAAGAAAAGGTGTTAAGAAGCCTAGTCGATCGAGAATACGGAGTCACGTGTTCACACAAAATTATGGCCGAACTCTACGTGGCATTGGAAGCTTCGTGGTACCTTTGTCATGGCGATTTACTTTGCATTTTAACCCACTGATGTTTATTTCCATAATATTTATATATAGGGTGGCCTGTAAATAGCGCTGCACTAGAAACTCACGTGGCAGTATCTTTTGTGTTGCGAGGACGGCTTAGTTGGCTGGTGTGGGCGTGGCTGTGGTAGTGTGGATAGGAAATAAGTAAATGATGACCAGTAGACACTAATAACACTGACTCAGTCTTAAATAATGTAGGGTAGCTACTGTTAACACTGACTCAGCCTAATATAATGTAGGGTAGATACTGTTAACACTGACTTAGCACTAAATAATGTAGGGTAGATACTGAAAACATTGACTCAGCCGGTAGATACTGTTAACACTGACTCAGCCTTAACCTGTCACGCCCCAACCAGTTTTCCACCTGTGACCCCCCCATCCCGATCAATTTCGTTTTTTTTGGGGGGGGGCTCAAACCTCCGCTTTTGGTGAGAAACATCAAAAATTCATAGAGTTATCACCCTCCTGAGCTTATAAATGTTGCTACAGGCAACAGTCACCCTTACCTTTTCATTCTCTCTGAGGGTACCTGGCTTCAAAAAAACAAACTATGGGAGGGGTAACTAATTCAAGCCACTTTAAATTACATATGTATTTATTTATTTGGTACGAATTTATATGTAGTACAAGAGTATATTGGTTTTCACACAATAATATAGGCGATATAAGCATTGTTCACTCACCAAACACATCAGCATATGGCACCTTCTTCCTCTAGCTTGTTTATTCCTTTGAAATCCACCTCAGGATTCACTTTCACCACGAGTTTCATCATTGGAGAGACCGTGGCACGATGTCTATACTGCAAAGGTCACTGCTAACAGGTGAATTGCCGAGAAAATGGAATGCGGGGGGAAGAGGGGAATGGGGGGTCAGGTAGGGCCAAGCCGTATCCTCACTTGACAGTGGGTAGAGGAAGGTCTCCCACATATGCCTACCAAAAATCACCCATGAGACTTGAAAAATGTGCAAATGACTGACCTTGCAATTACATAACGTATGGGTACATCGTCAGGTGTCACCATGACAAAACGTTGCGACGTACCCATACGTTGTCAGGACGCCTCGGGTTAAATAATGTAGGGTACACACTAGTAACACTGACTCAGCCTTATATAATGTAGGGTAGACAGTAATAACACTGACTCAGCCTTTAATAATGTAGGGTAGATACTGATAACACTGACTCAGTCTTTAATAATGCAGAATAGATACTGATAACACTGACTTAGCCTTTAATAATGCAGGGTAGATACTGATAACACTGACTCAGCTTTAAATAATGTAGGGTAGATACTGATAACACTGACTCAGCCTTAAATAATGCAGGGCAGGCACTAATAACACTGACGGAGCCGTCCCCACAACACACAAGAAATCGCCCAAAGGAGTGAAAGTGTAGCGTTATATATTGGCCATCCTGTATACCTCGTCCTTTACACAGGTTGCCTCAGTATTGTATAAGTTAAAAAGATGTAATAAGGAAAATGAATCACTAAGAAATATTTGTTGCCATGTCTCTTATATTACCTAAAACCTGCCTTCACTTCCATACCGTTGCACCTCTTCCTATGCGATTTACTCTACTATCATCTAAGCAAGACATCTTCGGCTGTGTCTGTTTAAGTTTTTTTTTTTCTTTTTCATATCTTATTCTTGTCATCTTAAGCGGTGTTGTTCAGCAGAGTTACAGCTTCATGTAATGCAGGAGTGAAGGAAGGCTGGGTCTTTCAAAACAATAAATCTCTCCTTCGTTTAACACAATCGTCGTGAGATACCAGGAACTAAACGTACAGTAAAAGGCATCATCATACTGCAGGGACATTTAATATCACCTTTTTTCTACCCTTGATGCTGCCAAACGATTGCATTCAACTTAAAAAGAGTCCCTCCTAGTAGTGGAGGGATTAATGAGGCTGTGTATAACCTTGCCTGATCGAAAAGTCTCTCCTAGGCTGAATAAAGTCGCCTGGAGGCAGCAAGACTTAATGGTGAACTACGTCATCTGATACCAGTTTTCCTCAGTTAAGCACCACCACACCTTGCCTGCAGATTTCCCAGGTGCAATAGTTTCCGGCAATTTTTTTTTCTAGGAAGATCTAGGTTTGGTTACGTAAGGCTTGGCTACTCTGTTCGGGTTAGATTAATCTGTTTGGGTTAGGTTGGAATACTTTGTTAGGGAGAAAATAGATTAGGTTAACCCGAGGAATCACATCGACATATGGGTACGTCGCAATGTTTTGTCACAGCTACACCCATCGATGTACGGGTATGTCGCGCAATTGCAAGGGTCATAATTTGCACAATTTTCAAGTTTCATGGGAAATTTTTGGTAGGCATATGTGGGAGACCTTCCTCTCCCTGCTGTCAAGCGGGGATACTGCCTGGCCCCCCTCCCCCCCTTCCCCCCACACACACTGGGCAATTCACCTGTTAGCAGTAAACTGGCCAGTAAAGGTATGTTGCCCCACGGTCTCTCCAATGACGAAATTCACGGTGAAAGTGATTCCTGAGGTGGAGGACAAAGAAATAAAGGAGCTAGAGCAAGAAACAAACAGAAGTGATGAGGTGGTAATGTCATAAAGGAAGGTGCCATATGTGGATGTGTTTGGTGACTGAACAATGCTTCTATTGCCTATATAAATATGTGAAAACCAATATAGTCTGTTACTACACATAAATTCGTACCAAATACATAAGTAAATACGTAATTGAAAGTGGCTTGAATTAGTTAAACCTTCCATAGTTCGTTTTCTTTAGCCAGGTGTCGGGAAGCCGACATGGCTCTCCTCAGGCAGATGTAAGCAGACACTCTCCTCAGGCAGATGTAAGCAGACACACAGCTGTAACAGGTGTGGATACAAGTACACCTGCTGGGCGTGAGTTTAGGGTGACACAAGGACAGAAAAGAAAGAACAGGGAGCCTGATGTTAGCTCCACATATAGCTGTGGACAATAGGTATGGGGAGGTGGAGTAAAAGAAGGAAGGTTGAGAGAAAGTAAGTGAAAGCTGAAGAGAAAGTAGGAGAGAGAAAGAGAGTAAGAGGAGTGGTGTCAGGGTAGAGGTCAGGCAGGATATGGGAACCCAGGTTGACACAGCAAAATCTACCGTGGGAAACATGCTGACCTTTGCATCCCATGCTGACCTCTGCATTTACTACTGTGGGAAACATGCTGAACTCAGCATTTGCTCGAGCCTCTTCGATGGATGATGCGCGGATGACGTGTGGATGAAGGTGGTGGATGAGTGGGTGAAGCCATCACCCACCTCGCAACCATGTGACCTGCTGGTGAACATTAGCAGCCCTCGAGGCCAGGACAGGGGTAGTGTGGGGCAGTGCAGTATC
>JAGKTI010030011.1:0-12505 GCA_018397915.1 Birgus latro
ATGAGGAAATACTGTTCAACACATGACTCTTGAACTCAGGTTCTCTAACTAGAGTAACCTTTTCAGAATTTTAGTGAATTACTTTATTTCAAACTTTCACCTTCAGTTGTGACTTTTAGCTTTAACCTATAGCCTGCAACATCGGTTTTTTTCTAAGAGTTGATAAGGAGTCAGCAGTTTTAACATTAGAATTCTTGCTTCTCATAGGAGGCGAGGAGCTTATAGTCAGATTTCAGTGGATTTACAGTAGATCACAAAGTAATGAAGATTTTGGTGTGACTGTAACGTACCACATCCACCACTGTTCTTCACCACTACCGCCGCCACATGAATATTTCCACTTAGTATCCACTCTCACATTCTTGCTGTTCCTTTCCTGACAGAGCCTCGCACAGCCTACTTACCTCCTAACAGCATACCTCATTTCCCAACAGACTGTCTCACTTCCTAACAGCCTACCAGGAACCTATGTCACCTCTCAGGCTTCCTAGAGCTTCCTCTCCTACAAACGATCTGCCTCACCTCCCAACAGCCCACTTCATCCGAACGGCAAACCTTTCCTCCCAACCACCACTTCGCCTTCCATGAGTCTACCTCAACTTCCAAGGCCTACTTCACCTCCCAAGACCCTACTTCACCTCCCAAAAGCCTACCCCACTTCCCAACCGCCTGTCTCACCTACCAACAGCCTACCTCACCTCCCAACCGCCTACCACAGCAAAGCGTCATGGCTACACTGGAATGGCGAGCGCTGGCAACTCTTCCATCACTGCCAAATGTCACACACATTTCTTTTCGTTACAGTTTTAGGTGGAAATGAATGATGAATGAAATGTGTGAGGTGATGAGGGAGCGTGAGTCAGTAGGAGGAGGAGGAAGAGTAGGAGGGATAATGGAGAGAGAGAGAGAGGGAGAGAAGGAGGAAGGGACGGTGGGAGGGAGAGTTGAGGTATGTGTGGAATGCAAGGCCAAGGTTGGTGGAGACCCCGGGCAGTGACGCTTCCCTATACACTGTCCCTATACTGCCCCTATACTGTCCCAATACTGTACCTATTCTGTACGTATGGTGGTAGAGTGGGACCAATTCACGTGGAGGCACCGATATGACTGGTCGTCACCTGCCCAGGTATACAAACGCCCTTCACCTCGCACCCAACCCATTTGAAAGGAGGATAGTGGATTGCAGGAGGGTAGCTTCAGCCTGCAGACCACAGTGTTCACGTTCAGATGATCCTGGGTTTGCAACTGCTACTACTGCCCTCTTTACTGCCTTTATACTGTCCCTGTTGTGTTATATAGTATCCTTGTACTGCCCCTATACTACCCCTGTATTGTCACTGTACTGTCCTTGTATTGTCCCTGCACTGCCCTTGTACTGCCCATATACTGCCCTTGTACTGCCCTTATACTGCACTTGTACTGCCCTTATACTGTCCTTGTACTGTCCCTGTACTGCCCTTATACTGCTCTTGTATTGTCCATATACTGCACTTGTTCTGTCCCAGTACTGCCCTTGTACTGTCCTTATACTACTCTTGTACTGTCAGTATACTACCCTTGTACACTCCATATACGAGTACTACCCATGTACTGTCCCTGTACTGCCCTTGTACTGTCACTGTACAGCTCTTGTACTTTCACTATAATACTCATGTACTATCCCTAAACTGCCCTTATACTGCCCTTGTACTGTCACTGTACAGGTACTTTCACTGCAATACTCATGTACTGTCCCCAAACTGCCCTTATACTGCCCTTGTACTGTCCCCATACTTCACTTAAACTTTCCCTATATTGCCCCTGTCTCGTACCGTCTCTGTACTTCCTATGTACCGTCCATATATTGCCCCTGTCTTGTACTGTCCGTATACTTCCCACGTGCTATCTCTATATTGCCCTTGCCCTTGCCCTGCCCTTGTACTGTCCTTATACTTTCCTTGTGCATTCCAGTATACTGCCTGTATATTGTCCCTATACTGCCTGGCTACTCTCCCTATACTGCAATTATGCCATCTCTGCTGCTTTTATACTGTCCCTTACTGCCCATGTACTTCCTTTATACTGTCCCTATACTGCCCTTTGATTGTCCCTCTGCTGTCTCTATACTGTCTGCAAGCTGCCCCTACACTATCCCTATACTACCTGTAAACTGTCCATGTGCTATTTTATTTTCTTTGATTTGCTCTTATACTACCTTTATACTCTTCCTGTACTGTTCTTGTACTTTTTTATGCAAGGAAGAAAGAACCAGTTCCTGCAAGTCCCTGTACTGCCCTTATACTGACTATACTGGCCTTTTATTATCTCTATACTGTCATTATGCTCTCCTTTATTCTGATCTTATATTACTCTTCAGCTGCACTTGTAATGTCCATAAACAGTGCTGACCTTTTATTGTCCCTGTATTCAGTCTTTTTTCTGCTCTTATACAGTATTTGCCCTTCAACTGCTTGTATATTGTCCCTGTAGTGCCACTTTACTGCTCTTATACTTATCCTATAGAGATTTTGTAAGGACGCTGCAGTCATTGTACATTGTCCTCATAATATTTGTACATTTTCCCTGGCTACACTTGTGTGTATTGTCCCTCAGCATCCCGTCCCCTTAATGAAGCCATGTCATCATCATCATCATCAGTACAAGCCGTCCTCATTATAACTACGTGATGCATTTGGAAAACTCATTGTTGAGCCGAGGTATCGTTAATCTTGGGAAGTAGATTGTAGCAACGGTCGAGCAGGGCAGTACTCCCAAGATGGATGGAAAGCTGATGACAGGGAGAGCTGGAGCTCCCGTTTCATCAGCCCTCAGGACCAGTTCCTGACCATCCCCCTTTACTGAACTTTTTCAGTGTTTCAGTAACACAGAGAGTAGGCCAGCATGCTCTCCAGTACAAGTTTCTCTAACTGTCTACACCAGTCTACATGCACAGCACATGCTACACTTCCTTTTTAAAATTTAAAAAAATGGCACACAATAACCAGGCCTCGGAGTCCCCGGTGACGACACAGCAAGATGCCTGGAACCACTGTCTGACTCACTTCATCTTCATTTCTGCAACATTCGCGACCTTTCCTCTAACTTTCTCTCTGTTGAACACCACCTCTCCTTCTCTAAACCATACCTTCTCTTCCTGACAGAGACTCAGCTGTCTGAGGCAACTGACAGCAAATCCTTTTCTGTTTCCTCCTACTTTCTCTATACTCATTTCAAAGCCAAAGGTGGCTGTTGTGTATATGTACACAACAACTTATCTTGTTCTCGTGTTCCTGGACTTGATTCTTTTGAATTCTCTACTCTCTGGCTTCGGCTTTCCTTTCATTCTCTGACTAAAAATATCTGCGCTGTTTACTTATCTCCTAATTCTACTGACTGTGAAAAATTCTTCGACTATCTTACTTCTACAATGGAACACATTCTATCCATTTCTCCTTTCTCTGAAATCTCCATTCTAGGAGATTTCAATGTTCACCACCACCTTTGGCTCTCCTCTCCTTTCACTGATCACCTGGTGAACAAGCCTACATCTTTTCTATCCTTAATGACCTAGAGCAGCTTGTACAGCACCCTACTTGTATCCCTGACTGCCTTGGAGAGAGCTCCAATATACTTGACCTCTTCTTTACAACTAATCCTTCTGCTTACGCTGTTAATCTTTTCTCTCCGTTGGGCTCCTCCAATCATAACCTTATCACCCTGACCTATCCTATCGCTCTGGTGCGCCCTGTGGACCTCCCAAAGCAACGTCCACTGTGGCACTGTGGAGCTGCGGATCGGGAGGCCCTCAGGCAGTACTTTTTAAATTTTCCCTGGAATGATTATTGCTTCCATGGCTTTGTGCATTACAGAGGTTATTCTCTCGGGCATGGAAGCATACATTCCCTTCTCATACCCTTTGACTAATGCAAGAAAGCCTTGGTTTAATCACGCTTGTTCTAATGCTGTCCATAACAAGGAGAGGGCCTATGAAAGGTACCAGAGCCAACCCACCCCTGAATCACATCTTTTTGTGTTTCTCCACGGAATCATGCTAAGTCTGTTCTTCGCTCTGCTAAAAATAATTTCATTTGTACTAAATGCTCTCAACTTTCCAACTTGAATTCTTCCCGCTCCTTTTGGCACCTTGCCAAAACTTTTCTAACAACTTTACCTCATCATCCTTCCCTCCTCTTTTCTACTCTGATGGCTCTGTAGCTACTTCTACTGATAAAGCAGATCACTTCGCTCAGACTTTTTCCTCCAATTCCACCTTAGAAGATTCCGGTGCTGTTCTTCCATCACTTCCCCCCTCTGACTTCCTCATGGCTGACATTAGAATTTCTTCAGCTGATGTATTTTCTGCCATCACTGGCATCAGTACTAACAAGGCATATGGGCCTGAAGGAGTCCCTCCTGTTGTCCTCAAGAACTGTGCTTCTTTGCTTACACCCTGCCTAGGTAAACTCTTTTGCCATTGTCTTTCAACTTGTACCTTTCCTTCTTGCTGAACGTTTGCTCTCATTCAGCCAGTCCCAAAGAAGGGTGACCATTCCCAACCCTCTGACTATCGTCCAATTGCTTTAACATCCTGTGTCTCAAAAGTTTTTGAGTCAGTTTTTAACAGAAAAATTTTAAAGCATCTTTCCTATCACATCCTTCATTCTGATCGTCAGTATGGGTTCCGTCAGGGACGCTCCACTGGCAATCTTCTCACCTACCTTTCAGACTCCTGGTCATCCTCCTTTCGGGACTTTGGCAAAAGCTTTGCCTGGAGTCTGGCATAAATCTTTAATTTCCAAACTGCACTCTTACGGTTTCTATCCTTCTATCTGCGCCTTCATCTCTAGCTTCCTTTAAGGTCGCTCTGTAGCTGCTGTTGTAGACAGCCATCGTTCTTCTCCTAGATCTATCAGCAGTGGTGTTCCTCAGGGCTCTGTCCTATCACCAGCTCTCTTCCTTTTATGCATCAGTGACCTTCTAAGCTGTACATCTAACCCTATCCACTCGCACGCTGATGATTCCACCCTTCTCCTTTCCATTTGGTTCTCGCAACATCCATCTCAGCAGTTGCTTCAACAAACAAGGGATGAGGCTATGGCACACCTAATGTCTGACTTGGCTCATATCTCTGACTGGGGTAAAAATAATATTGTTGTTTTTAATCCATCAAAGACTCAGTTTTTACACCTGTCAACCCAACACTGTCTTCCACGGGAGTACCCACTAATGTTTGATAATATCCAACTTAATCCAGCATCATCCTTGAACATGCTTGGGGTTTCATTCACTCGGGATTTATCTTGGAAAGGGCATATTGCATCTCTTGTAAAATCTGCTTCCAAGAGATTAGGTGTGCTAAGCCAACTCCATACATTCTTTACCCCTGCACAGTTATTGACTTTATACACAGGCTTTATTCGCCCCTGTGTGGAGTACAACTCTCATGTGTTGGGAGGCTCCCCACATACAGCTCTTCTTAATAGTGTGGAGTCAAAGGCTTTTCGTCTCATTAACTCTCCTCCTCTTACTGGCTTCCTTCAACCTCTGTCTCATCACCACAATGTTGCACCTGTATCTCTTTTCTATCACTACTTCAATGGTCACTGCTTCTCCGAACTGTCTGCTTGCATCCCTCCACCTCAACGATGGGTGTATAGACCTGTCTAGCAACAAACTCTCATCCCTTTTCTGTCCAACTTTATAATGCAAGAGTTAACCATTACTCCCAATCCTTCATTTATACAACAGGTCAACACTGGAACTGCCTCCTCTGTCTGTATTTCCTACTTCCTACGATCTCCAGTCTTTCAAACGCAGTGTTTCCAGGCATCTCGAAATGAACAGATCTTGAATTTGGTTCTCTTTTGTATTGTTTTTGTTTTTACTTGGAAGGAATGGTTTGTGGGCTCCTGGCCTTTGGTTCCTTCTTTCTTGCATTAATAAAAAAATAAAAATAAAAATACTGTAAATTGGGAATGTTTTTTTTGTTTTCATTTTTTTTCTTTTAAGGCTCCAACATGCTTGCATGCGTCGGCCTTGGTCACCTAATGGCGGCTCTCCACGCTGCTCGGTCCCTGGCAGCCTCCCTGTTCAGTCCCTTAACCCTTAAGTCACACTTAATGACCTCGTCCCATGTCTTTCTCGGTCTACCCCTCCCAACCCCTCCCCCAATATTAACACCTCTCACCCTCTGCACCAATTATCATCCTCCATCCTCTCCACATGTCCAAACCACCTCAGCCTACCTCTCCTCATCACAACACCAATACACTCCAGTCCCATCCTACCTCTCAACTCTTCCATCGTAAACCCAGCCCCCCAGGCCTTGCACGCAGGGACGCACTGCACATCCACCTAATCATTGTCATTTCTGTACGTTTAAACCTGCGAATATCCTCTTCCTTTACTGCCCAGGTCTCATTGCCAAACAGCATCACACTCCTAACACATGCTGTATACAAAGACCCCTTAGCACGTAAGGAGAGTCCTCTCAATATCAGGAGAGGCAACAACTCCCTGAACTTCTTCCAACCACTTCTCACCCTAGCAACCGAGCTAACTCCAGCCCCACCTCCGGCACATAACATGTCTCCCAAATAACGAAACTCCTCCACACACTCAAGAGACTCACCTCCAAGTTCAACCCTCTCACGCCTAACAATCTCCACCTGCTCTCCCCGACACGCCGCATACATGAAATCATCAACATCTCGCAGTCTACTTCTAATACCACTACATCTCTTGTGCACCCATTTATCACAAACACTACACAAGATGGAATTACTTCCCACACCCTTGTGGCAAACTGCACATGGCCACTCTCCCTCTCCTCTGATTGCAAAATATCAGAATTTAAGTACAGTATTCAGCATCTGAGCCCTTGTCATTGAAAGTCTTGTAACCCAGTATAAACTGTTTAACTTTAGAATAATACAGGAAGCAGACACACAAAAAAGGAGTCACTGATATATACAAACTTACCCCACCATTAATAACCTTAGCTAGATATGGTGACAGGAAGTGTCAAAAATGGCCAAGCCTTTCCTGGATGCACACCTGCACTTTTTTTTTTTTTCCGTATAGCTTTTGAAGCCTATCCATCTATATATTGCCAGACGCCTCAATCCCGAACAGGGTGGCCACAAACAAATCGCCTCCATGTCACTCTGTCTCCTGCCATTTCACTACCACGCTCCCAACTCACACCCCCCTCTCTCATATACCTCTCCACTCCATCCCTCCATCTCATCCTCGGCCTCCCACTCCCTCTCGCCCCCTCCACCTCACTCACATACACTCTCCTCGTCAATCTTTCACTCTCCATCCTCTCCACATGCCCAAACTACCTTAACGTGTTTTCTCCTAACGCTTCCCATCACGTCCTCAACCATACTACAACGCTCCTTCACTTCCTCATTTGTTAGTCTGTCTCTCCATGTGACTCCACATGCTCCTCTCAAATAACTCATTTCCACTGCTCTCACTCTTGACTTCTGTCCTTCCAACAGGGTCCAAGCTTCACTTCCATATGTCAGAGTTGGTATCACAATACTGTCATGTAACAACTTTTTCACTTTGCACAAAGTCAAAAGGTAATATTGTTAGCTTTTGGCTCATCCATCATGTCTGGGCTACAGCACAGTAATACTGTGCCTCAATATACGATACCCTTAGATGTGAAACCTCGGCTTAACGATGGGGGTAGAAATACCACCGTACCTTGCCTGATGATGGCCAAACCTTGTTTTTTTTTTCTTTTTTACAGATTTTGATGATATGTTAGACTACAGTAAAATTGTGTGTTTTGGTTAATTTATAAACTGTTTTTAGTTGTAGATTAATGTGTTTTAGCCATAAGTGGGGTGAACATTGTCATTTTGGAGTACAGTTTACTCAGCTTGATTTTTTCCAGACTTATATTTAACAATTTTCAGCTTTTATGTGTTGGTTTTAGTGGGTTATTTACAGGTGTTAGGCTTAGGTTAGCTTCCTTGACAGCTGTTAGGCCATTTAGATTAGCTTTAAACTTGTTTTTGAGCTCATTTGGGTGGGTTTGGGCTTGGTCTGGGGGGAAACCCAAGGCTGGTAAACGCTCCACATTACTTTAAGTACCCCGAAATACGATACCCCGCCTATTGTTGGGGTTTCACCTAACCAATTACAGTACATCGTTAAACTGGGGTATGCCTGTACTTCTGTAGACCACTCCTTTGAGATATCCCCAGAGAGAGAAATTTGGTGGTGAATATCATGGATTGTGGGAACCGTTATCTCATGGATGTTAGTGACTCAGAGAGCCAACATTGTATCATCAGGTCTGTGGCTTGGTGCTCTTTATATTGCAATCACCAGTAAAGTTTGTCTCAGGTGATGAAATGGTTTGGATGACAATATCTTGGCAAACAGTCCAATTTATGGTACTCCTAAAAATGGGGGAAGATGGGGAGCCAGTATATGGTACCAAGAAAGAACACACCATACTCTTAGTGTAAAGGTGTCTCATGCAACATGTGAATTTCTTGCACACCAGATCTTGCATTCTGACTGGTTTTGTATCTGCCAAGATGAAACCATACTTCATTCACCAGCGAAAAAAAATTGTATTAAGCCTATCTGCTCCATGTTTGTCATTGAACATGTGAAACCACATGCAGTAGTGTAAACATTTTTTTTTTTTTTTTTAAATCACACTACAGTACTCATAGTTCCACTCTTGGACCACGTGAACATTATCTGAATGGTAATTCAGCTGTGCCACAGCCACATGGGCATTATAAACATGACAATCCCAATTGTCCATGAGGTTTATGTAAGCTTTTGCGTGTAAGAAACCCCACTTCTAACCTCATTTTTTCCACTTTATCATCAATCATAATACAGTACATGGTTTTCCACCACACTTCATATTACTGGCACTCCCAATTTCCCCCAAACAAGAAACCAGTCACATGATCATTTTATTTGGAACTTCAGTGTTGGGATAGTTTGTATGAAATTCTTCTGCCACTCTTGCATACAAACAGATAGAAAATTAAATCTCAAATCATGAACACACATTGCTCCTGGGAAATGTGCATCTTGCTGTGATGACAAAAGCTTACTGTTATCAACCTCAGTAGGAGACACTTTCATTGTCAAGTGTGCGATTCACATTTCATTGATGCCATGTGCTCCCAAAAGAATAAATTAAAAGCATTTCACTCAGCAAGAGAACCTCCAAAAACTTTAGGTGTTTGACTTTTTTTTCATCACTCTGTATACCATAACTAGCTTATGAAATGCATTAAAAATTCAGATTTATGTTGTGAGATTTTCGCAACTTATCAAACTTTTACAGGAATCCTTGTAAATTAAGCTGACATAAAAAAAAAAAAAAAAAAACACTGACTACTGTATTAGCTTCTGTGAAGTTGCTGTGGGACTTCTTTTATCCAGAGAACAGGTAAAGATTTGAGCATATCTAAATTATAGATTGCATGGTTTGTTGATTGACAGTAATACAAGATGATATTTTAAATGCGCATAGCTATACAGTCAATAATTATCAGTACCAAATGTTTTAAAAATTGGAGTGTTTAAGCTCAAGGGAGTATGGCGGTACAGGCAGCCCCTGGTATCTGAAGGGGTTATGTCAAGCAAGGTTAGTTCAAATAGTGTTTTTTCAGATATTGAGGTAGTTACAACATGGATTATATTGGATTTTGTGAAGTTGCCATAGAGGTTTACTCATGTGTGACTTTAATCACCTTCCCCAAATTACATAACCATTCATGATGTACTCATTACACACATATAGCAGCCTAATACATGCAGCAAAATTCAGATAACAGTCAGCAATACATGGGTTATATGGAGTTACATGATCTGGCCATAGCATATTACTCCTATGTGAATTTGTCATCCTCCCTGAAGTACATATCTAGTCATAATAAACTCATTACACAGTTACAACAGTGCAATACCTGCAACAGAGTTGAGATAAGACTCTGTAACACATGGGTTATTT
Source organism: Birgus latro (assembly GCA_018397915.1). Classification (NCBI taxonomy): domain Eukaryota; kingdom Metazoa; phylum Arthropoda; class Malacostraca; order Decapoda; family Coenobitidae; genus Birgus; species Birgus latro. Next base: position 9,986 of record JAGKTI010030011.1, read on the forward strand.
GGGATTATGTCAGGTTGCTATAGAGGGGTACTCCCAGATAAATGGGAATACTGAAGTACATATCTAGTCATAATAAACTCATTACACAGTTGCAACAGAGTTGAGATAAGACTCTGTAACACATGGGTTATTTGGGATTATGTCAGGTTGCTATAGAGGGGTACTCCCAGATAAATAGGAAAGGGAAACTGTTCTGTTCAGCAGTCAGTGCTATCATTCAGCACCCAAGTCTCTACTGTATGTGTAGAGCCACACAATACAACTAATCCTCACACAAACATTACCAGACTCTCTTCAACAGCATTCCACCTCCAGACACCCCAACATCAGCAATAAAGAAACACCTACATACCCATATCACATGCTGGGCAATACTGTACAGTAACGGTAACATTGCTCATAATGTTTTGCTACCGCTGCCTCCATCATCCACCCATCATAGGCATCCTTAAACAGAGCTAATGGAGCTCCCCTCGCAAGGCTTAGTTCAGGACATCACCCAGCCCCACTTAATTACCAACTTAGATTTAGGTTGACTGGAATCATGGACAAGTATGTGCCTTTCTTGTAGAATGGGTTCACATGACATAACCAACATTATAAATCACTGCAACACATGCCACAATAAGACACAGACACAACATCAGCATCACAGAGAATGTATGGGATTATCTTATAGGGGCAGTTGCTTACATGTGGTCGATGGGTTGATGGGTGGGTTTGCTGGGCCAGCCATGGCTGATGTTAAGCAACAGCAACAGTGGATTGAGTTAAAGTTTTTTGTTGTAAAAATTACAGTTCAGTACAGGCACACTCTTTAAGCAGTTGGTTGGGCATTTTTTTGTGTCTAGCAGTTCATATAGTTGAAAAAAAATCTTTCATAAGGGTATTGTTTTGTGCTGGAAATTCAGATAAGTGAGAATATTTATTTGGATAAAGTGTTATGGTGCAAAAATGAAATTTAGATATTGGTCATTTTGATACTGGGGGTTTCCTGTTCATTAGGTCATAGAGGACAGACAACTCAGTGGCATACTTCAAGGAAAAACGTAACAAAATCATGAGGTTTGAGTCTTTTTCGTGGTTACTTAGTTAAGAAAGAGTGGGATCGCATCCTACTATTGATAAACCAGTGGGTGTGGTGAGATAAAGTGGTGCACCATCACCCTTCCTCAGTGGAGAGACTTCATTGGACCATTCACAGAGGAGAGCTTTGTTGGCTGGGGCTGTCCATAGCATTTCTTTCAAATTAAGCCATCACTGTAGTCTTCAGGTTTGAGTATGACAGCATCTTGGTGGAAGCTTGCAGACTGGAAAGTCTGTTGTATCATTTATAAAGGCTCCATCATGCTTGCATGCATCGGCCTTGGTCACCCTAATTTTTTTTTCCCACGCTGCTAGATCTTTGGCAGCCTCCCTGTTCAGTCCCTTATCCCTGAGGTCACATGCTATGACCTTGCCCTAGGTGTTATTGTCTGCCTCTTGCACCCCTACCACTGACTCATTTCTCACTTTCTGCATGAAAAGGTAAATTGAGATCATAGAACTGCATTTGACTTAGAAGAAGGCTGCCTCATTTATCTTGGTCACCCTGGGTAGACAGAATATTGTTTAGCAGAGGAATTTGATGAAAGGATTTACTTGACTCAGTCAGCTCAAAGATTCTCGTATGTCATAGTTAAAATGTCATTCTCATTGTCATTATTACCATGGTTTCTTTGCAGACACCTACTCTTTGCCAGTAGACGCAACTCCAGCAGCAGCAGCAGCAGCAGCAGCAGCAGCAGCGGCAGCAGCGGCGGCGGCGGCGGCCAGGCAGGGGGGCGACAGTGCGTGCGAGGTGTACCGTCGCCCTGTCTTCGGCTCACCCCCCGCCGTCTCTAGAGTCAGACGCCCCGACCAACCTGCCCGTCTGCCTGACCAGCCCACACGCCCACCTGACCATCATGACCACCCAGCAGCCAGTTGCCCCTGCCCTCTCCACACCTCGGTAATCTTGTTGAGGATTTGTTTGATAAGTTACTCTGTCATTTATCAACTGTATTAATTTTTGGTGAAACAGGTGGCATATTTGTGTACAGTACTCACGACAACAAATGAAAAAGCATATCTTTTTTCATAATGTGCTTACAGTAGAGTGATATCTTGAGTAGCATGGCCATTTAATACTGGCAGGTTACCATACTACATAAAACTGCAATATAAAGGTACAGTATAGAGGAAAATTAGAAAGGCCTGATTTCTTTGGGCCACTTGACCAGTCACCCATTTTTCCCCCCTATACTTCTACCAAAAGTACCCTGTACACCATGCCAACACACAAATGCTATAAAGATGCTGTATGCTATACTGTACTGCACACATCCTTAACAGTTACACACACCACATGCACAGCATACACAAAGGACACAGAAACCACACACACTGTGAACAGAAAGCATTGACAGAACACACACTGTACATGTGCAACACACACACACACACACACACACACACACACACACACACACACACACACAC
>JAGKTI010030012.1:0-12505 GCA_018397915.1 Birgus latro
TTTTTTTTTTTTTTTTTTGTCGAAATGAGGTGATTCACGGTTACTTCATGTTCTTTGTGCATTAGTGGATTTATGTTTCATTCTACTTGTACGAATATCTGACTCATTCTTGGCCATGTTCCAGTTTTATCCTCAGTTTTTTTTTTTTTTGGCCTGAATTCTGTGACTTTCATTTGATGGGTGTATTTGGTAGTTTCCTTCGGTAGCTACATTGCATTAGCATCAGAACCACTGGTCAGCTGGCTTCGTCTTAATAAATAAATAAATAAATAAATAAATAAATCCGGGAGAGTGTGAGGTAAAAATAATGTGCTTCCTGGAAATTGAGTATGAAATGTAGCCTACCTAAATGAGGAGTGGCCGTCCATATTAAAAATCAGATATTGTGCAAGAGCTAAAAACAGTGAGGACCCTGTATGGTGTGGCTTCATAATGACATTTGTAAATGAATATACAAATTTGTCAGGATGAAAGTGTTATGTATGAGTACTCTCCCTCTCTCTCTCTCCAGGTGACTCTACACCGAGTGAGGAGCCAATTGGTTTCCTGTAACCCAGAAACCACTTATTACGCAAGAAGGTTGCCGTATAACCAAGTTACGCTTGGTGGTCTTGTGGGTTAAGGTGCTCTATCCGGATGGAGAGTGTATTTCCATCTGATGGATGGTTTTCTTATCCACATAATGCTGCTCAGGAAAGAGTGAGGTTGGTCGTCTTTATCTTAAATTCCAGGACTGATTAGCCTAGTCATGAGTCTCTACGCTCCTCCTGGGTCAAAAAAAGGGAAAAGAATTATTAGATGAAAAGTGGATGGATGGCTAGGTTGCCACTGTCAAGTCAGGGATACTCTGTAGTGAATAGGATAATATACAGTCAATTTTGCCACATGCTGTATATTCTGAAAAAATATTTATTGGCCAGAACCAGAACCAGACATTGGCTAATTTGCCATCCGGAGACTGTTGCTTAATATGTTTAGTCAATTTCCTCTTTTTAAAAAATTTTCTCGTGATATGTAACTTATCACATGGTAGGTATTTTGCCTTGTGTTATACGCTACAGGCTACCAGCATGGAATTTTACTCATGTATATGTTTCTCTGTTTGATAGTTTAGTAATTCTCTCTGTTTTCAAGAGAACTGACACCATACTAAGAAATTAATGCGTATACCCATGCATCACCCATATCCCACGGTGCTTAACATGGATAGAATGCAGTAGTTCTGAAGCGTTGCATCTAAACCTAATCGGCTGACCTGATTCTACAATTTAATTTTTTTCCCCTTCGCCCACCTGAATAATCTCAGACCCGCCATGCATCCTGCAATGTCTTTAAAATAAAAGATTTCTGAATATACAATTGGAGCTGAATCTTCCCAGTAGGCGACAGGCGATCATGTCAGTGATGTTAATTTCGTCAATGGCATTAAAATGTTGCAATGAAACTGTGTGATTCCCACCAGTCTTCCTCTCGTGGCAAATATTCATCAGAATGCAAGATAAAAACTGCTCCATATTTTAGATGCATACTATTCATGCTGTTTGATAAGAGGAACAACATCATTACTTTCCTGCTCCTTGAAAAATATCCATACTCACTATTCCTATAACCACCTTTCATCCCGAAAGGTTAATACTGCATGAGCTCATCCTCACTTCTAAAAAGGATATTTGCAGCAACGTTAAAAATAGATAGACTGACTACTAACCTTTCACTGTCCAGAATAATGCACACACACAGTTGGCTCTGTTAATCAACTCACTGGAGCAGCTATAAGTGCTGTAATTGTCTGGCCCTGATGGCGCCTGATATGAGAAAGTGGTCGGCATCAATAACTGAGCCTCCTCACTCTACACTAAATTATGTGCTCTGAAGCAAGAAATGACACTCCTATTGCAGCTAACTATTTTTCATCTTTGTGTGCCTTATCTCAGTAGACTCAATCGTAATAAATTGTGTCTGAACCTGAGTTTAGTTACAGCTCTTAGTTTAAATTCTTAGTGCAGGTATCAGAGTTTGCTTTATATGGATTCCATCTCGTCTTGGCTTTGACATGCATGACTGAGCAGAGGCATGGGCGTTGATCGGGGATGGGGGGGATGAATCTCTCTTGCAAATACGTTGGGGGGGATATCCTAGGTAGCTAATGATACTCCCTACAAATCTGGTATTACTGAAAAATAAACGGGAAATAAAGCCTATAATTACCCTTCGAATACATTGTCTTTATAATTAAAATATAGTTATTTCTGAAAAAGGAGAACTGAAAATCCACAAAGATTTATGAAAGAGAAGAAAATGTGTGCTGAATCTATGCAGCAAACTAAGCTTTCAATACGAGCGCCAGTGTGATGATGAAGTGGTGCCAGATTTGCCTACAAGTAACAGTTTGTGTTGCTTTTTTTGTGCTTCTGCTACGTATATGCATCTTTTGCTGCTTTTCAGCTTTTGGGCTACTTTTTAATGCTTTCCCTGGCGGCGACCTCTTTGCTCTTCAGATAGGTGCTCTTTAGTGTCCGAAGTAATCCCCAGCTCCCATAATTAGAATAAATCTATGCCAGTGAGCAGAGGAACTTGCTAAAACCTTAATCCAGAGAGAGAGAGAGAGAGAGAGAGAGAGAGAGAGGATTATACCCACTTCAACAAGTTGGCGGCAATTATAGCCTACACAGAGTATTCAAAAAACAAAAAGAAACAGAGGAAGAAGTGTCAGACAGACGAAAAATTAATTGGACACTAGTTTCTCCATTTACCAATACTCCCTGACTCTGGAGGAGGCCCACCTTAATGGATTTTCAGTAGACTCCTTAAAGTCACTAATTCCAAGCTTCGGTGAGGAACTGAAAATACTAAGAAAAAATATAATGCCAGTGTCATATGCAAAATGTAATCTCTGCCAACTAAGTAACCCTCGCTATTTGCAGAATTAATGTAACACAGTATGAAGAGATTAATAGTCTGAGAACCCTCCTTCAGTATTCTTATAAATATTAGTAATAAGTTCAAACACAGTCATATTCATAAAAAAAATAATATGTATGAGCAACCAGATTCTTCCTCATTTCAGAAAAGTACTACAATGCAGGTGAATTTTGAATATCATAATCGAGTTTTATGGCAACACATAACTTTGTTTTATGAATCTTTCACTCGTGATTCAGTCAACTAATTACATCGCTTTGGGGTGCAGTTCTCGCCGCGATTATGTGCCGTTGCTGCTTTTAACTTCTTCACTACGGTGAGTTTAGTTTTGCTATTTCCTGGCGATGTTCCTTTCCTTAAGATTGGCTTTTGAAACTCAAGGGGTAAAACATAACCTTCACTAACCCCTACAGTACGAGATTTTTCCTTAATTTATATAATAGAGTGTGGAATTTAAAAGGTTAAATAAAACAAGTCACCGTATCTAACAAGGTTAAGCTTCCATCTACAGAATGTAGAACAAGACAAAAGAAACCACGATAGCCGCACCCACCTCCTGCGCAAAATTGTTTAGGGGAATGAAATAATTTTATAGGGGAGGCGGAGTGGTGAATCCCAAAATACCATCCTCCATATACTCTCATCCAGATAAAGGTCTATTACTGTTCAAAATTTCGTTTACCTACATAAAATTTATGGAGCTTTCTTCCATGGAGTCAGTCCCCCCTCCCCCGCCCCCCTTTGTGCGAGGCGGCCATCATGGGTCCCACCGTGCCTGAAACGTGGCCAGGGGGAACGTTTATCAGTATGCAAGATTTCGATTTCCTTGGTTAGAAATCATACCCGGACAAAAAGGCTTTGGGCAGGACACTAGGGGGTCACTCTCCCCCCGTGGTTGGCGTTTGGCTTCTTACCCTGCCTAAAACATGTCCTCAGTGAAGATCTACTGTTGTGCAAAATTTCACGTTCTTAAGCAAAAGACTGTGGCATTGTCCTCCTTGGGACCCGTACTCCCCTCTCCCACTGGGCTTCGGGAGAGGGGGTAACTGGGGGTCCCATCCTGCCTAAAACGTGGCCGGGGTAAACGTCCACCAATAAGCAAACTATCGTTCCCCTAGGTTGAAAATTATAGCCGTAGGTAATGGTTTTGCCGGGACCACCAGGGGCCACACCCTACCCATGAGGGGCAACCTTCGATGGTTTCACTGTTGTCAAAGCGCGGTCAGGGTGAACACCTATTAATGTAAATAATTTCGTGTTCTTAGGTGAAAATTTTGGCAGTGAAAAACGACTTTGCCCGAAATAACAAGGAGCTCCCCCTTCCAGTATAGGTAAAGGTCATCTGGGATCGTCCCATGCGTATAACCTTGCTCGAGAGAAGCTCTGCCATTCTGTAGAAATGTTTATTCTAAGCAAAAAAAATAAAATAAAATATAATAAAATAAACAAAGCCGTGCCTGACGGTATTGGGTGGAACACTTGGGGGGCGTAGCCTCCATAAGTAGCGGCCCTAGAGGGGTCACCTCCTACATAAAACGTGGCCCGGCGGTAGATCCACCATGATGGAAAATTTTCATTTCCTAATACACCTCCCATAAAGCCTGGGCAAGTTTCTTTAAGAAAGTACAGCAATTCAGTAAGTGAGAGAGAGAGAGAGAGGGAGGTAGGGAGGGAGAGAATGACACAGAGACATATTTAGCTTTACCTGTGGGTGTGGAGGAAATACTTGTTCTTTTTGAAGTGGTCTAATACACCGACTACAGTTCGTGATTCACTGGTGACCGGCACTAAGTTGTTAGTAACAACAGGGACCAGAGATTGTCTTATGGTGTGAGGATAGTCCCCTGGTTCTTCAGCCACTGTATCTACAGCAGATGGTCAAAAAAAACATTCTATGAAGTAGTGGTTCAGATCACCAGCGATTACTAAGCATTATCTTGCTTGGTCGGCAGTGCATCAACTGCCTATGTTAAGAATCTTTCAGGCTTGGATTGGAGGAAGCTGTAACAGGATCTAAACATGTTTTAGTTGTAAATCAGACAGAAAACAGCATCTCAAAATATATGTTCAAAGATGTTTGGTTGCAGTTCCTCTGCTCCAGGATGTTGCGTTGACGTACAGGGTTACCATCATGTCCTTCATATTTAAGGCTGCATCTGCATTAGAGCTGTATCCATAAGGTTATGCGTAGTTCAGGCATATAGATTCATCAGTGAAGGTGTCTGCTGCTCTCACAAGTCAGCCTTATTCTGTAATACCTTGTGTGTTAGTTCTCAGGCAACTGGTTTGAATTCTCATTCAATAACTGTTGCTAAAGTGAGTTGGAAGCCATCTCGTCTCCTTATGAGGCTGTGGTTGTCTGTATCACGTGTCCTCCAACAACAGTCTCAGTGCAGATTGCGGAGTAGTTATGTGTGTACTAATAAATGAAACGGTAGGGAACGACTTTTTTCTCCCCATTCCCCCCTACACTTTTAATGTTGTTGCTGATATGGTTGTTGTTGTTGGTGGTGGTGTTTGTGGTGATGATGGTGGTACTGAAATTGTTGGTTTTGCTGGAGTCGCCGATGGTGCTGTTGTTTTCGTTGCTGCTGTTATGATTACTGACATTGTTGTTTTTGTTGAGATCGTCGTTACTACTGTTCTTGTTGTTGTTGCTGCTGCTGAAATATTTGTTGTTGATATTGCTTGGCTGTAGTTATTGTTTGATCTTGCTGCTGTTGTTATTGTTGTTGCTGTTCTTTTTGTCGTTGTTTTGTTGCTGCTGTTGTTGATGCTGCTACTGCTATTATTTCTGCTGTTACTTTTGTATACTGATGTTGCTGTTGTTGATGTTTTTGTTTTGTCGTCGCCCTGTCGTCGTCGTTCTTTGTTGTCACTACTTTTCTCGTCACTGGTGCTGCTGTTGTGCTTCCTTTTTCTTTAATTTTAACAATACTGGTGTTATTTGTCTTGTCTGACCTGCTGCTGTCCTTGTTGTATTGCTTTTTGGATCTTGCTGAACCTGTTGTCATGGTGGGTTGCATAACTGATACTGAACCTGAGCACTGGATATTGTAGAGAGAGAGAGAGAGAGAGAGAGAAGGCCTGCTTAAATTGCCATCAGTTGTTTTACTTGACTGCGTGGTTATCTCCCAGTGTCGTCAGTCATGGAAGTAGAGGTAGGACATGCGACTGATTTAAATTTATTTCTTCCAGTCCCAGTGATAATCTAAAAATTCATTACCTCAGCGACTGTATCACTCTTCCCTGCTGTGCTTTATGCAGCCAAGCAGAGATTACTGGTTACAATGTGCAAAGTGTACAGCATTCTTCTAGCTTCAAAGATAAAGCTACCTTATTTTTGTTCGTTTGCCTATAGTAAGGTGGCTATTTATTATCCATTAGTACCCAGTGTCTGGATATTAGTAGAGAAGGTAGTATATTATATGAGAGTTATGTTTACCCGCCTTCCCAGACTATCAGGATCTGTATTAGTTGAACTGCCCGTAATTCTACATGCAGCTGTTATGGGTGAGAATCTGATTTGTTGCCTAGAGAGAGTGATTAATTCTCTCTCTCTCTCTCTCTCTCTCTCTCTCTCTCTCTCTCTCTCTCTCTGTCTGTCTGTCTGTCTGTCTGTCTGTCTGTCTGTCTGTCTGTCTGTCTGTCTGTCTGTCTGTCTGTCTGTCTGTCTGTCTGTCTGTCTGTCTGCCTCTCTCTCGTCTTCAGGACAGCTCCGTTACTCACACACCTTGCTAATGTTCATCGGTATAAATATTCTTGTTGCTTGGCCATGCACATCTTAAGTTTACGACGGCTGCTCTTACGCTCGTGATCAATTTGTTTCTAAGTTCTGAAGGTAAAGGGAGGATGGGGGAGCATACGGCCAGCGTCCTTTAACACCTTAATTGCGGCGGCGGCGGATATACGAGAGGCGAGTGCATGCGGGGGCCATAATTGCGATTTACGAGATGAAAAGCCTGATCATGAACGGCAGAGGCAGGGCGTAGCAAAAGTCTGAAAAAAAAAAATTGGATAGCCAGATACAGTTGGGTTAAAAAGAGTGACAAAGCTGGGTCGATCAAAAGACAGGACCTGAATATTTAAGTCTTTTGGCTGAAATTCTGGTTTTTAGGTGTACACGTCTCGGTTTTATATGAGGTTTTTGAACACGATGCTTTTACGAGCCCAAACTTCTGTAGCAGCCTGTATGCACACGTTCCCTTGGTTCAGATTAAGGTACTAATTTACAGAAAGCTATTTACAGGCGGCGAGGTCTTCATCAACAAGCAGCGCAGTAACAGCGACAGCCTAGATTACCCAGAAGAGAGTGATGGACCTTGGAGGATAATGTAAGCTGTTCGTGTATTTTATATATATTCTCGCTCCAGCGGATTTCATATTACCGCCAACATCTTAATACTTGAGAGATTTTCACCAACAAATTTAGGGCCTCAGACATGGCGGACACAGACGATTTAGTATTAGCGTGTCTGTTACCGTAAATAGTAAGGTTTTTTTTGGGAACACTAGTTTTTGAAGTGGAGGGAAACACTCACTACCTAGAGGATTAGCACCTGTCTTGACAAAATTTTTCTGTGTTGTTTGTGATTAAGGATTGCTTTGGGAAATTCCGGAAGACTGAGTTCACCTGGGAAAAACTCCATGTTAAATCACGAAGCTTTAAAACAACGGATAATCGCTTTCATGACCACCACCCGCAGTAATTTTCCGTATAGTTTGAGCTGCAGGCTATCTTCAAACTCGTGACGAAAAAGATTAGGTCAAGGCGCTAGTGAAGATGAGGGTGGGGAGACTGTTAGGTTACGAGAGGGAGAAAGTAAGCGAATACTATTTCTTCCCTTGTTCTTGGAGGTAACGAGGCAAAACTGGGAAGGCATCTCCCGTAGAGTTTATTATGGTTATTCTACCTGCGTGTCCTCTGAGAATGTTATCGTCATTACTGGTACTTACAGCAAGATTTAAATACATACCATTAGTACTGTGATTACGCTGTTTGACAAAATAACAGTGCAGCTCCAATAAAAAATCATTAAAGGTTAATGTTTTGCAAGCACACTTGTGTAAATTTTACAGATAACTCCCCTGATATACGTGTATGAAAACGTACTTTACCAAGTTTCACAACATCCTCCTCCTTCATATTTTAACCTGAGGGAAAACGCAGTGGTTTGGTCATCGTGAAGACATAACAGACTAATCAGTTTATGAATCAGTAGAAATTTGTCTGTCAGAACGTTTTTGAAGTTGCCGGGATACAGAGCTACATTCAGAAAGACGCGTCCTTCATTACATAGACTTAAAAAACATATTCTGAAATAATGCACTGTCACTTCTCTCTTGCGGTGGAAATTCTGGGGCAAGCCGAAGAAGACATGACTCGCTACAGCCTCATTCAGCTGACTGATTAGAGAGGATGTGCGTGTTTCCGACGTGGCGGTTTGGATCACTCTCTAGGCGGCATTGTAGTCTTCGTGTCACATCCTGAGCAGTTATTTTTTCCACCACACTCTTGTACTCTCTTTTATGTCCTTTATTTCTCCTTAATCCCGACATAGCTTCCCTCGGTAACGCACAAAAGTATAAATCTATGTAACAGGCAAATTTATCACCGTGAAAGAAGATGCTACGAAATCTCCAAACCCACTTAGAAAACGACCCTAAGTCAGATCAGGGGTCGAAGTGATTCAGTTCAGACCCTTAAGCACAAAAGAACTTACTTATATCAGGGCACTATTTTCACTGATTGTTTTGTTTCGCCGTATTTTTCACTTTATTATTATGTCTTCTTTCGTTTTAAGTGTTTTGGTGGCTTTACTGAGATTAGATAAAACCACCACCAAACGATCTCATTCCATACCTAATCCCTGGAGTTCACTTACGTAATTTTAGGTTCTTCTCACTACTGTACTTTCAGATACTTTCTTTTTAAACTTGCAGAAGATATCTAATGCTGAAATTGGTTACTGAACCCATCGAGATAGGAAAGTCTCCCCGAAGATGATAGCAACACTAAAAAATTTAATCTGGGTGAAGAGGCTAAACTCAAGATATTTTATAAGTACGTCTCGATATATCGTATTCATGAAGTTTCCTAAGCTTAAGGTGTGTATAAGAGTCCAGGGATAAAATTTCCCTCTTACTTCATATAGCTACCAAACACTTCACAAGTAAGTTAGAGTGATTATTACGATGACCATACACTGCAAAGAAATTTATGAATATGGCTACCTGTTATGAAGAGCTACTCGTTGTAAAAATTGACTAGGAGTCTTTATAAATATGACCCAAGGGCTACTCGCCGTGTCCAGGTGGCCCCTTACTTGACGCCCTCGCCACTGACAGGTCGCGGTGGGGAAGGGTTGGATGTCTCGCCACACTTCAGGCTGGTACGATAATTCTTGGCCATAACTCCGCCCTTAACCTTAGTATTATCCCGTTTTATAGTGGCCACCCTCGCCTGGGTATGGCACGGATGGTCACTTGGTCAAGCTCCTCATCTCGCTTCTCAGCCGCTTTCACTTCCGGTGCGGCAATTAAGTGTCAGTGAGAAAAGAGGGTGCAAGTAAGAGTTAACCTTTTTAATGTGGTAGGAATATTTACTGTCAGATGATAATTGAGTTAAACATCAGACAGTCTTGCCCCCATCCATTTAATTTTCAATTTTACGGAATATAAAATGCAGCATAGTGGAGCTGTACCTTATATAACAAGCTTCGAAACATCTGCTGTTGCCTGTTCCGAGTAAAGTTTCTTGTAGAGAGGTTCACTATGCACTGCTACAACATGTCATCACTGTGTCCACCCAGCAGTGAGGAGACAAGGTTTAACACCCGCCACAGGACATTACTAAAGGAAAGGAAGTTGTACTAAACTCTCAAGTTTCTCAAGTAACGCAATTTAGTATACAAGGACTCACAGTTATTTTCACCACTACTTTTCCACCACAGACCAATTGCATGAAGCAGATATGCAGTTTTTCCCCCCAAAATATGTAAACTGAATGCAGAAATGTGCAACTGTTCTCGAGTATTTCCACCCACTAGTTAATCTGTATCTATCACTTCATGTTTTATCTCCCGAACATTTGTGACTGTTGTCTATATTATTCCCTGCCTTTATCTGATTAATATACTGTCAGTCTATATTATGTCTGGGTTCAAATACGGGATGTCAAAGATGATTATCCTCGCCTTTCTATCTTGGAGAATGGAGGCAAATGGCTGTTCTTTACACACAAGTCGAGTCCCATAAATAACTAAATATTCAGGAGATTTCCCCCATCAAACGGCGAGGGAGACCAGATGTAAGACAGGCATTAAGTTCTGGTTTAATGGCCGTCAAATGACACGCTTGGGTCCCACGGCTGTGAGTGATGGCGGGTGAGGAACTGGAGGGAAGGGCAGTATGGAGGTAGAGGGAAGAGAACTGCCGGGACAAGGTGTAAATGTGGAGGCAGGTCACAGGAAGACGGAAGATGGTGAGGAATGGAATGTGAACGAGCTAAGACAAGATGTGAGGATGGGAGGTGATCGTGTATGGATGGCGTATAAAGAGACGGCGCGTATATGAAGGATGATGATGTGGAGTAACAAAGTGTCGTGTTAATAGAATGGAATTTGGACATCTTGAGAATAAATCCAGGCTATTGACACAGAGATAAAACCCCCATAGAGGGAAACGATGTTGATTCTCTCTGGGGAGCTCTTTCTTCTCTGATTCGTGTCTTCAAAGAGATAAAATAAAGCATTGCCTTGAATCTCTGCTTTATGTAAACGCTGAAAATGGCATGGCTCATGATCAATATACGAAGGACTGGAATGGATGGCTCAAGAGACCATGGCTCGTCTTCTAATGGGTTAAGGAAGCTCCGTAACACCTCTTCCTCGTCGATTTATTTTCCTTGTTACTCTTTACCATCCTCTTCTGTCATTTAAAGTCTACAGACACCACCATTTTCAGCATATATACAAACTGATATTAACCAGTCGTATCTAAAAATAAACCACCAGGGAAGAGGTGCTAGAGAGCTTCCTTAAGCGACGAGATTACGAACTCAAATGCTTCTGAGACAGTACAGGTTGCTTGATTAAAGAGACCAAGTAAATAAACTGAGACGAAAAAAAAAATATATGGTGAAATTAGAAAATGGACACCCGAAGTAACAGTTGATTGTAAAGAACTTGGAAAGATGGAGTGGTGAAGATTAAAGAGAGGGAATGAAGATATGGGAGGGTGATGAACGGGTAAAAGAAAGGATATAATAGTTTACAATCATTAAGGGATGATATTATAGACAGGGATGAGTTATGCATTAAGAAATACATCAGGACTGAGGGTGAAGATGTGAAAGAATAATTTACCAGTGTTTGAGGTTTAAGGGGAGGTGGACTTCGAGCAAGGTTTTTTGTAAATATCCAATGATTCTGTAATATTTATGCTATTAGTTCATTGCATATATGACGTGTGTACTGATTTAGCGAATCAATCCTATGGTACGAGAACACAAATGACGATATACGTTCTTCCCTTCGCTTAGTACGAGTAATATGAAGAGTAATTTGGGTTTCCGTTCACTCAGGCTTGCCGATTTGTTACAAAAACAAGATTATGTATGCAGCAAAGACTCCGAAGCTGACTCGAAATTAAAAATGTCTCAGGTAACCTCTAGATGAAAGTTTAAGTACGATACCACGTCTGACGAAAACAAAGGTGAGGCGATAACGCTAGTGATGACGCAGCGTATGTATCCCTCTATCTGTTTCGCTTACGCCTTGCTCTCTCCGTAAAATATAGCCATGACAGATGAGTCTCCGTGTAGGTTACTGTGCCTTGACACATCCATCTCACACCACCAGTTGCTCTACTCGTACCTATAAATTGCTCTGTTTTCTTCTATGATGCAGTTGGTAGACCTGCCTCTTTATTTCACTTAATTCTTCACTTTCTTACATTGTCTTTGTTATGTTTGCTTTCCAGCATCCTGTTTAGATGTCCAGTCCTTCTCAGTGAGCTTATTTTTACCCATACTGCTAGCTTTCTAATTTTCCATGCGAAAGCCTTCTTATGTTCTGCTTTTACTCATTCCGTCTGTTATTACTCCTAGCACATAAACCCATATCCAGCTATACCACCTCGGTCCCACACCTACCTATTTTACCCCAGAGACCCATTCCCGCAATGACAGATTTTCCTCAGGGACGTATTTTCCCCCAAAAAACCTATTACAACCATGGCCCTATTTTTCTTCCTACATATATTCCGTATGATCTTGTATTCCCCGTGGACCTATTTTTCCCATGGATCTGCTTTCTTCCATGACCTATTTTCTCTCTTGGACCTATTTTCCCCATGGCCCAATTTTTCCGTTTGGCCTTTTAACCCACTGAGCCCATTTTCCCCCTATGAGCCTATGTTCTCCCCACTGAGATACACCAAATAACACACTCCTTTTTTTTTTTTTCCTTATGGAGCTTCTACATCATGGGCTTATTTTTACCCACTGGATCTCTTGTTATTGCTTGGGCTTATTCCAACAAGGACATGATCGCCTTAGACCTATTTTCTCACATGGACCTAT
>JAGKTI010030013.1:0-12505 GCA_018397915.1 Birgus latro
CACACACACACACACACACACACACACACACACACACAAACTACCTTTGGCTTGGAAATTAAATATGAGAAACAGGATAGAGAAAAGAAGTTGCTATCAATACTGTAGTCTTGGAATGATGAATCTCTGAAATTGTGAGGCTAAGAGGAGAGGTGGTGTTCCGAAGAGAAGTAATTTGATGAACAGGTGCAAATATGGCTAAACTCAGCCTCAATATACCGAATTTTAGCTATACATGAGCCGACCAATCAAATAAATCAAAGAAATGGTTGATTTATCACAGTGATGCACCTACCAAACCGAATGATCATGTGCAGCGAAATCACAATGTAGTACATATACTGTACTGTATATATATTTTTTTCATTCCTGCTGTTTACTACTGAAGGATAATATGCAATATAATATTAATCTACACAGTATCAAGGTACAAAGAATAAAACCACATAAAATCAAAATACAGTCCTGTAGTGTGAACACATACTGTACAGTACAGTAATTCCATTAGGTATCCATCGAACAAGACTTAGTACTGGTGTAAATCAGACCGGGAGTCCTTACTGTCCTCTCTAATGAACATCTGTACCACAAGCTTCCATCCCAATTAGTTCGATAAATCAATTATGTACAGCAGAAATTTACAGAAAGTTGGAGAATGATCCACGACATCGTAACTGGTTGTCACCAAGTATGGGGGATCTTGATTGGCTATCATTGGGTAAGGGGCAGTTATCAACAATATTAGGTTGTTCATCCATCCATCCATCATCCAATCCTACATTGCCCCACGAGAAGCGTACGAGCCCAGGGCTAGGCAAGTTGGTCCCGACATTTAAGATGAGAGTGACCAACCTCACTCATCCCTGAGTGGCATTACGTGAGCAATAAACCCCAACCACCCCTTCGATATAAACCTTCACCGACTCAATTCGATTGGAGTGCTGTAATTACCCACTAAACCATCGGGTGTCAAAATTTGGTTATATGGTTACCATCGTTTTCGTTTTTGAAGACTCCAACATGCTTGCATGCGTCGGCCTTGGTCACCTATTGGCGGCTCTCCATGCTGCTCGATCTTTGGCAGCCTCTCTGTTCAATCCCTTAACCCTGAGGTCACCCTTGATGACCTCGTCCCATGTCTTTCTCGGTCTACCCCTCCCCCAATATTAACACTTCTCACCTTCTGCACCCAATTATCATCCCCCATCCTCTCCACATGTCCAAACCACCTCAGCCTACCTCTCCTCATCACAACACCAATACACTCCAGTCCCATCCTACCTCTTAACTCTTCCATCGTAAACCCAGCCCCCTCAGGCCTTGAAAGCAGGGACGCACTGCACATCCACCTAATCATTGTCATTTCTGTACGTTTAAGCCTATGAATATCCTCTTCCTTTACTGCCCAGGTCTCACTACAACACAGCATCACACTCCTAACACATGCTGCATACAAAGACCCCTTAGCACGTAAGAAGAGTCCTCTCAATGTCAGGAGAGGCAACAGCTCCCTGAACTTCTTCCAAACACTTCTCACCCTAGCAACCGAGCTAGCTCTAGCCCCACCTCTGGCACATAACATGTCTCCCAAATAACAAAACTCTTCCACACACTCAAGAGACTCACCAGCAAGTTCAATCCTTTCACGCCTAACAATCTCCACCTGCTATCCCTGACATGCTGCACACATAAAATCAGCATTATCTCGCGGCCTACCTCTAATACCACTACATCCCTTGTGCACCCATTTATCACAAACACTGCACAAGATGGAATTACTTCCCACACCTTTGTGGCAAACTGCACATGGCCACTCTCCCTCTCCTCTGATACACCCCACCAACCCTAGATATCATCACTTTTGTTTTATCTGCATTTACCCTTAAGCCCTTGTGCCCCATACCATCTCTCCATTTCTTAAATCTTTCTTCTGCCTCCTTTTCATTCTCTGCAATCAACACCAAATCATCAGCATACAACATCTCCCACGGGAGTCCATCTCTGAAGTCACGTGAGAGGGCTTCTAGTAACCATGATAAACAACAAGGGACTCAAAACTGACCCCTGACGCACACGAACATTCACAGAAAACTCATCACTCAAAATTCCATCCACTCTTACCTGGGTGCGAGCACCCATGTACATGGCTTGTCACTCAGTGCAGAGTCATCCACAAGCAGAAAGAAGAGGAAAGAATGAAGAAAGACAGAAGAGGGAGTGTGAAGTCACCCATAGGCAGAAGGACGAGGAAAGAATGAAGGAAAGACAGAAGAGAATGGAAGGAAAGAAGAATGGAGGCGAGGAAAGGGCTGACACCTGACAGCAGCACCACATCAAGTGAGTGGATGGTGAAATTAGGTTGTTAATCCAGAATATTTTTTGTCCCCACCCCTGGGAACTCCATGGCACCACTTTACGATTACAGTACCATTATGTCTGAATCTGAATACACTGTGTAATGTGTAATACAGCAGGCATGTAGAGTAATTTGGAGTAAATAGTTTAGGAAAATGTTTTTGAGATGCTGCTGCACTGCTCTCAGTATTACTGAAAACTCTGGAGAAAGTCTGTAAAGGGGAGTGACCAGGAATTGTGATCCTGCTGACCAGTGAAATGGGAATTCCAGCTCACCCTGTCACTAATTCCCCACCCCGCAAGAGTACTGCCCTGTTCAACTGATGCTACAGTCTCCTCTCTTGGACTTGGAGTCTCCTTTACAGTACCATAAGCTATATTTCCTACTCAAAAGCAGGGTCTGTGTGGTCTGCTGAAAACAGTGCAGAATTCCCACAAACACTGTCAAGTGTCTTCAAATAAATTTCTAAACCAATCAAGTCAAAGGTGCTGTATAAATGTGACAGCTAACTGCTATGTAATGTACACATACTTGAATACACTGTCTCTGTGCACAGTACACAAAGGTATTTTACACTCTTTACCCCCCCTCAGTACAGTGCAGGAAATATCTTTTCCTTATGCACTTGTACAATTTCATTTCATTTGACAACTTTAATCAACTATCATCTGGAAGGAGTGGATTGGGGGTACACTATGTTTTAACGCTCTCCTACACTGAATATAACTACTAAAGACAAACACACAAATAAGGATGCCTGAGAGCAAAGTGGTATTGATGTAGATATGCTGGTGTCAGGAGTGTCTTTAGATGTTTTGGCCACATGGAGTGAACAGGAAGTGAAAGATGGATTAAGTAACTATGAGTGAGGCAAAGGAAGAGATGGACACCAGGGACGAGGTGCAGAGACAGGGTGCATATGTAAAAAAAAAAAAAAAAAAAAAAAAAAAAAAAGAAAAAGAGTGTGTGTGTGTGTAACAGCAACATGGAGGTGATTTGTCTGTAGTAACCCTCTCTGGGATTAAGGTGTCTGGGTATTGACAGATTGAAAGACCTCTCACTCTCCTTTAGTCACTTACCTGAGCCACCAAGGCCATCTGGGAAGGGCTGTGTGCCAGTGAGGAAGACCACTACATGATTAATGTTGTCTGCTTCTGGAATCATCGTCAGGAACTGAGTTTCTCCCACCTGCTCAAAGTTCGTCTGTACCTGATGCGACAAGCATGAGCAAGTATAAGTTTACTCTTCATCACGACAAAAATCTCCAAAACAGTATGGTACTTTTAAGTCTGCATTATATGTCTGTGAAGTGCCAGTTATATCACAACTTAACCAAACAAGTGGTACTGTATACTAATGGGAAACTGGCAAATCACCTTTATAGGTACCAATAGAACCTTTTTCTACTAATTACTGTGGACTTTGCAGCTTAAATGAATGTCAAAAGAAGTGCTATAATGAGGGCTTCTGTACCAACACTGTACTAAATATACAAATACTGTACAGAAATGTGAGGCTACATCCCATCCTACCAAACACCTCTCCACACCACATTAAGTCTAGCTACCAGATATGCTAATGTATTATCTATCTTCCCCATGTGAACTACACATGGTAAAAGCAAAAATTACAGCTGTTTTCTGCTGCAGGAGAGTGTACACGAGTTAGATGAAGGGAGAGACCACGGATGAGATGGAGGGATGGAGTGGAGAGGTATATGAGAGAGGGTGGTGTAAGCTGGGAGCAGGGCGGTGAAAAGGCAGGGGACCGGACGACATGGAGGCGATTTATTTGTGGCCGCCCCTTATGGGATTAAGGCTTCTGACAACAGACAGATAGATTCTGCTGCTGGTCTACTGTGAGAAAAGTGTCAACAAAACTGCTCCCTAATACTTCTGTCTATTGCAACTCACCAGTACCATGCCTCCTTCCATCCGAAAAAACTTGTTCAGATTCATTTTTGATCACCTTATCTTACTTTACAAATACTGTAGCAGTTTTTGTCAGAGACTTAGATGTGCAGCCTTATCTAAATTAGTTTTTTTTTCTTTTTTTAAGTACTGCTACCTGACTAGGCTTGGCATCAAATACAGGCAGGTAGTTTATAGGCACAGTGATTCCCCCAAGTGCTTATTTCCACTAGAACGTACTCTGCATGATTTATACATCGTCATTACTGCTAAATGTATAAATTTTGGTTCTATTATTATTTCAACTCCTAACAGAATTCATTATTTTTCTGTTCTCAACTGGAGAGTTCTCCCAATGACAAGAATTTTCAGTACCAGTTACTTCAGTTAATACAGCAGTATCATATAGATTAGGTTGGATTGGTTTTGTTATGGTAAGTAAAAAAAAAAAATTGTGAGGTTAGAGGCTTAAACAATAATTTTACTTAAATTTTATCTCATACAATAAGTTTCACAGGCATAAAAAAAAAGTTGAGCTGCAAGTTTGATGAATATATCTCTCTGGAATTTGTTCGGCTATTAGAGAAATACACTATCTCTCAAATGGCATCGTCAAACTGTGTGTTTAAATATAAATATGATCTAAACAAAGTGGGTACAATTATAACAAAACTATTGCTGACAATACTCCACTTACAAGACGTCCCGATACAATTATTCCGAATAGATTGGCCATGACAGCTCTCCTGTGGCACGTTCACTCGACGTCCAGTCAGTATTTTCGTCTTCAAACCGTTCATGCAAGCGTTAATTAATTCCTGCTCTTCTAATTTCAGATATTAACAGGTCAAGGATCCGCTGCTGCCCCTCCACACGTACGCCGCCGTGCCACTACCAATATACTACTTCGTCTCCATCGTTATTCGGTTGCCTTTCTTTAATGTTTGACCCTTTTACTTTCTTTGCTTAACAAGAGACCACATTTTCATGATTATAATACATGGCATAAGCTCAACACGTGTGTATAATATTGGTAAGGTATGCTAGTCCCACAAAGAAAATAATTTGTTATTACAATTTCTCGGCCATTCTAGAAAGTTTTGGATTCTTCGATTTCTGTGTACCTTGCCTGACAAATAATGGGTAAACTAATGAAAATTACATTACCGAGTGCCAAGGCTAGGGAACCTGTTGATTTGTTTTACGAATAAAAAAATGGTTGACAAGAAACAAGGCCACGCGTTGTTTTTGCTCTTGTGTTTGTTTTAGGAGACTTTTTAAATGTCATTACAACCATACTCTAATAACTCGTCAACTAATACTCCCATCATAACCCAGCGCATCCCATCTGCTCCTTTCCACCCACTGCGTCCTTTCTTTTAAAACTTTCAAGATGCGTGACAAACTAACTCTCCCACTGCCAACGCTTCCCTTCATACAACGCCCAAATACAGGGTGCAAGAAGTTACTCATACTACTCAGCCCCACCACCCACCACCACCCCAAGTCATACTTCCTACACGTGAGTCTGTTGATTGTGGTAAGCATAGATACCCAGCGTCACATTGGAAGTAAACGCTTCGACATGACTGAAAAGTGATATATGCACGGGGGGAACTCACTTGTCTTATCAAGGACGTAGGTGCTTTTGAATCAGAAAAATTACCAAACTCCTAACGTACTGTTTACTTGAAAGCCCCCCCTCCCCCACCCATTTCCTTTGGAGATGACGACTGGGATTAGGTTGTGTACTCTTGCGCAGGTGGGCGGAACCATGTTGACGTCAGCTGGTAGACACAACCCGCCTGCCTTCTTTGAAATGCTCCAGAGAATGGTTAGATGCTGCTTTATTGTCCAGTTCTTCTGCGTTTAGAATGGTTATGTAGCTTCCAAGCAATAAGAAGGGTAGTTGAATGTTTCTCATCTTACATATACCGCTGATTTTATGATTAGGCTACCCAAACTTTTGTATAAAACATAAAACCACTGATGCAATGTAGAGAGTTCATTCCATTACATAGACACCTACATAAAAAAGGGATACATAAGAATATTAAGAGAAGAGGATAACTTTAGTAGAATATATGTATTATACTGCTAAAAAAAAAAAAATAAACAGTAGAGGTCATCATTAGAAACACGAATATCCTTTTTCTGTCTCTCCCTATATCAGTTTTTCTCGCGCTGTCTCCTTCCTCTGTCTTTTCCTCCCTGTCCTTCCTTGTTTCCTCCTCCTTCCTGCATTGCTATAGTATTGTATTTAATATCAGTATTCTCCTTTCGAACTCCCTTGATCTCCCTCCTCTGTCTCCACCCCCCCCCCCCCACTAACTCCTTTTTCTTTATTTCGTTTACCTTCTTCCTCGTCCACTCCTTACTCATCTATCTCCTTCTCTCCCCCCTTCTTTCCCCCCTCTCTCTCACTCACCCTGCTTTCTCCATCTTCCCCTCCATTTGTTGCTCGCACTCCATAACAGTCCACACAATATCTCTCCCTCATTCTATCTCGAAACTGCATCTAGCTCTTTATAAGTTGACATCTTCCGCCTGTATTTCCTGATGATTCCATTTTATTAAGATACACACTCTAAAATATATGCAGCAGCGAA
This sequence comes from Birgus latro, assembly GCA_018397915.1. Taxonomy (NCBI): domain Eukaryota; kingdom Metazoa; phylum Arthropoda; class Malacostraca; order Decapoda; family Coenobitidae; genus Birgus; species Birgus latro. The sequence continues at coordinate 6,876 of JAGKTI010030013.1, forward strand.
CAAAGGAAGTACTAAAATGGCAAATCTACATGCCTGGCTATATATGTTGAAAGTACTTTGACTCTATTGTTTTCCAGCTTTTAATCCCTGTTCTCCGTGAAAATACTTGAATGGTTTTAAATTCTTTTGAAGATTTCCGTAAAATTTCTCACTTGGAATCATAAACATCCTTGTTCCTTGCATGCGAACCCTATCCGTGTGTTTTCATTTGATACCTGGGAGCCAAGGATTTGGTAATTGAGAAACATATGCTGTATATCCTCCAACATATCGCTGACCCTCAGACTGAGCTGCCTCCTACAATCATAAGTCCTCGTTGTGCATCTGATCACTGTCCGCATCATTTTCATTTATGGATTCATCAGGTGCAAAATAACCTTGCACTTAGGTATATTTCACTCTCCAGAGATGTGGTCTGTTGAATTTCCTCTGTTGCAAGACCACTCTAATAATCTGCAAAAAAATCCTTCTGACATAAAGGTCTCATTACGCTCTCGTTCAACAGATACAGGTAGCTACCTACCACTAGTGCAGCTTCCTTCATGGCAACTGGCGATGGGTGTTCGCAGCAAGCCTTTGCGGTATTGGCAGATTAAGTAATTCATTTTTAAGACTCCTTGCAAAGGCACCCAGTTCAAAATGCTTATTACATATCCGTTCATTATCAGCGCTGATTTTGTCTCTTCTTCCACACAGATGAATCCTCACTTCTGGGGAAGCAATAACGGAAAATTTCTTCTCGCACGTGTAATGAGCACCCCAAAACAGTATAGTTGTTAGGTATATTTCAGGTAACACAAAGAATTAATGACAGAAAATTGGGTTGACCTAGTCTGAATGAAAGCCAACCCTGAACTGAGGTCGGTCCCAGGACACTGGAGTGACTCAGGACTTGCTGACGTCTGCGCGCGGCTGTCCACATTTTCGCCCGCATACCACCTCTTCTTAACACCATGGAAGCTTTCTGCCCTCTCCCTTCACCTTGGGTTCCCGTCGCTGCCTCAACTAACTTTACAGGTTTTTTTTTTCCTCTACTGTCGCTTGTTCCCTCCCTCTTTTCGCGTCCCTTCCGTTGTACCCCGTCCCATTTGACTTCGTTCTCTGTTTCTTTCACAACTATCTGCACACTCTTGTATAAAGATGGAAGTCTAATGGAACAGGTTGTGCTAACTGTTCTCTTTCCCTCCACGTCACTTCAGAAGCATCGACCAACTGCCAGTGTACTGACAGTTGAACTTTTTGCCATTATCTTTGCCCTCCATCAAGCTTACAACCTCACATATCTCTTCATTTACCACTTATCCCGACTTCTTTAGAGCACCCTATCTCCAATCAGTCCCATGCACCCATCCTTTAGTTCTTATGATCCAAGAGTGGCTGTTTCGTGTATCTATCCGTCACAGATCTGGCTAGTTTTGCTGGGTTCTTGGACATACAGATATCCCAGGTAATGCAATGGTAGACGACTTTGTCCTGTCAGCTATTTCCCTTCACGCTTCTGTCTCCTACCCCATTCCATGCTCGGATTTTTTCCCTGCCTTTAAAGCCTTACTATTACAGAACTGTCGGTCCCTCTGGTCACAGGCCATACACAACAAACAATATTATGTAACACCATCTGTCTCTCCACGGTCCTCTCCTGCAAAAACAGCGCTGAGAAACTTGTATGTCTTCGAATTGGTTATACTCGACTATAGTCACCTCATAAACAATGCTCAACTCCCGATTTATTCAAACTGTCAGTCATGTCTCAGTGCTTCCCACATACACCTAGGCTGTCCCCGGCTCGATAGTATACGAAACAACTTCCCACAACTGGCTCGACTTCGTAGGGCCCCTGACATCAGCATAAATCTCCCTTTTCTGTCACTCGTCCTTTCATTCCTATGTCCTTTCTCGGTCACATTAACATCTTTCCCAGTTTGTAAAAAAAAAAAAAAATCCTTCCCAGTTTGTAAATAATTTCCACTGATCTGCTTCATATGTCTCATTTAATTAACCATTAATTTTACCTTCTCCCTCTCTTCCATTCCTTTTCCCTACCTTAGCGCCATATGATCATGTCGCCAGTGCTAAAATATGTTCCCTCATTTCTGTTTGGAAGTCGAAATAATACCCGAGTACTGTAGTCGACAAAGTTAGATCTTACCATTTCATTTTCAAGAATGTAATACTTCAGACCTGACAAACTTCTGCACGCTGATAGTTCGTGTCATTAACAAACTTACAAACGTCCCACCATACTCACCAAGCCTGTCACTCAGTAGGCGCATACCTCCATCATCGTGAGAAAATCGCATTGGGTGTTTGAAGTCCGCCTCCCCTCTCCCCTCTCATGGTCGGGACAACTCTAGTATTCTATTCCAGATAATTTCATTCAGTTCTGAGTCATACGAGCCTGAGTGCTGATATATTTCCTATCGGTCCTATCATGATCACATCGGTTCTTGTTTTTCAGAGGCCAAACCAGACGATGTGCACGCAGCTACGTTAGTTGTAAGGGCATAAAAGTATTAAAAAAAACCTACAAAGCCAATTTCCATATTATTAGAGTTCCGGAGCCCCTTGTACTCTCATATTTATTAAAAACACGGATGCACGCGTCTCTGTAACTTTAAATAGTATCATCTCGTGCCTTCCTCCTTCCTTTCTCACCAGTGCTATAATGCATCACTTTCGTCCGTATCACGTCTCTTCCAGTATCACTTTCGGTATTACTTTCAGATCCTTTCTTTGACCCCCTATTTACGTTGATTCTTTGAATCTATCTTTACCATCTAAATGTAACGTATTTCTCTATCCATTCATTAGTGTCACATCTCACTCTTATCGCTCTTCCATTCTAAAATACTCATAAACTTCTTTTATTTAAATCATCCATCCTCCTCATGCCCACAGCTGTAATAATAATAATAATAATAATAATAAAAATAATAATAATAATTCTGCAGACTGTAACCTGCAAAGCTGTGTTCTTCCCTATCCAGGTTTCACTCCCATCGTGTATAGGAAGTAACATTAATTTTTACGCAAGCTACTCTTTCCCCCTGAAATTGCCGCTTATACTTCATTTTGCTATACCCACCAGATATTTTATACTATCAGCCGCCTCAAGCACCTTACTTTTCATCAGACTCTACAATTCATTCTTCTTCCTCTCCTTCTCCTGTACTGAAAGTCAAAGTTGAACTGTCAGATTATTTCCTCTTAAATAACATTACTTTTATCTACAGTAACTCTTGTTTGTACCCACTCTCAGTTATCTTTTTGCCCAAACTCTTTCAGACTCATTTATCTGCGTGCAAATCACCTTCGCCTTCTGCCGTCAAAACATCCCGAAAAGTTAAGTTTCCATATACTGTATGACCTTACTTTCATCTTTACGTCTCCATTCATATTTTAAACAATCAAGGTGACAATACTTTCTTGCCTTGCTCCCAAAATAATTCTAAACGTACCACTAAGTTCCTTTCCCACCTTCCCACATGCATTACTACCCCCATAGAAGGATTTTTACGGCCCTCAACATGGTCCCTCCTACACCAGATACATGCCTAACATACTCGTACTTCCCAAACTCTCTCAGTCCACTCTATTATACCCTTCTGCAAGTCCATCAATGCCAGGTACATCCCAGTTCTTAATCTTTGCTATATATTTACCAGCCGTCATCACTGTAAACATCTTCAGTATCATCTATTCAATTTTACCCTTTCTAAACCCACTCCCCGTAATGACTGCTTCCTGCAACGCTCTTCTACCACCGCCCTTATCCATGCCCTTAAAAAATAACTATTGCTTATCTCTTATCTTTACTGCCAGAGCGATAAAATATCATTTCCATCTCTAAACTATATCTTTCTCATCATACTGCCGTCTGATCTTCATGCTTTTCCTCACCCCGTCCGATCTTCATATTTTTCCTCCCTCATTTTATATATCAATCCTCTGACTTCCTACACTGTCTTAGTATTCATTTTCCTCATTCCTATAGCAAACACTTATCCTTCTTTCACAGCCATCAGTTATTGTCTTCCTGGCGTGTTTTTTTTATCTGTTTTTTTACTCTGTTCATGCTTCCTTTCTTTTTTTCTTTTTAAATTCAATTCTCCCTTTCACCTCACTAAATGAATTTTTAAGAACATCCTCTTTCATGCCTCCACTTTCTCTTGTATGATCACACCTGTATTACTGTTACATCATGCATTGCCTCTCTTCTTACAGCTTTTTACTATTTTTCTTTTCAAAGGCTACTTCAGGTGGTGCTTCTTCTGATCGTTCCTCACTTTATCATTCTCGTTATTAATCTCAAAACTCATATGGTCGCTTCTGTTTATCTCAGTCTTACCCTAGTGTATAGCTTTCAGAAATGTAATTCCTCAATAGGTTCTCTAACTTTAATCATTTTTTTCCTTTAATCTTTATTTATACTGCAAGTAATCTGAACCCATTGAGTATGGAGATAACAAATAAACATACTCCGTTCCTTCAAGTACAATAAACAGGTGAAAATGGTAAACGTGTTGACTATAATACATTCAGCACTGACTCGGTGGATCCTTGGGTCTGTTTATGTAATTCAGGGTGGATCCAGGGAACTAATTACGGAGGCGGGGGGGACACAAATTAGGATATTGTTAAGGGTCTGGGGATGGCCTACAACCAATTATAAGGGTATTCTGAAACCAGTAGTGGCTATTTATAACGTTAGTCAGTTATGTATTAAGACACAGTTCAGGGGTATTTTGAGGGCATTTATATGTTTATATTCTTATTTCGCACATCAATACAATACGCTTACTTATTTGGTAGATCAGAAACATATATGTAGTTACTACAATCAGCATACTCTGATGCACATATAGATAGGACATTAAAAATGTCATAAAGTAAATTTTTACTACCGGCTAAAACCATGTGACTGACAATCGTATGAACATTAGCTGCCCCACTTTAGAAAATCTACTTTCCTATTATATCAAATTAAACGGAAAAATAAAAATATTCACCAACATGGAAGGTTACTATTCCCTTAACTGAAGACTAATCTTCGAACATAAATATCGTCTAAATAACCACATAAACGTCGACTACATATCAAGATACCTTTGAAATAACGACACTGAATTAAGGCCTTTCATAAAAAATTGATTACTAAAATAAGTGTAAAAAGGCAGTCTTTCAATATAGTATGAAGAACAGTCTCTTGATAGCACTCTTGCAGTATGAAGAATAATATCTTGATACTGTGGCAGTTAAATATTCTTCCCCAATACAGTATTAGGTAACTGTATCTTCCTGGGATGCATCCTGGTATATTCAGGATGCATCCCAGGAACTAAAAACATTTGTGAGTGAGGTGGAGGGGGAGATGTATACCGAGGATGGGCCAGAGAGATGGATGAAGTATATGAATGAGGGTGGTGTAAGTTGGAGGGACAGCTACCTGATGGCCGATGACAGGGTGACATGAATGTGAATTGTCCGTGGCCAACCCTTTCACTATTAAGGCGTTTGGCTACAGTTACACAGACAGAACGAGCATCAAAACCAGTATAATAAACATTTCTTGTCCCATGGGCATGAGAAGGTATATATCTTTTACACGTCTCACTACACCGATGCTCTTT
>JAGKTI010030014.1:0-12505 GCA_018397915.1 Birgus latro
TACTGGTGCACAGGAGTTAATGGTACTGGTGCACAGGAGTTAATGGTGTTGGTGCACAGGAGTTAATGGTGTTGGTGCACAGGAGTTTATGGTACTGGTGCACAGGAGTTAATGTTACCAGTGAACATGAGTTAACTGTGTAGGTGCACAGGAGTTAATGGTGTTGGTGCACAGCAGTTAATGGTACTGGTGCACAGGAGTTAATAGTACTGGATATGCTGTGATAGATATCCTTCCTCTCCCGCTACGTAAGACTCTCTGAGCAGCCACAGAGAGACATTGTTGGTGGGGATAGATTTTAACCTTTGTCACTCTGTTTTCTGTACATGAAAACCATACTCGTAGAATGAGATCTCGATAGTGACTGTGTCCATATCTACACTAAGAAGGTATGATAAGGCAATTGGACTAGGATGAATGTAGACGCACTTCATATGAAAATCAGTAAAAGACAGTTATCTTTCTCACTGAGTCTAGTATAAACGGCGAGTCCTAAAAGTGTGATGTAATTTCTGCCACCACAAACCCTCTCGCTGTCTGGACAATATAATTCTATTTCAGTAAATCCGGGCATTTATTTGCCTGAAAGCGAATCATTGGTGGTAACGTGTAATATATGTTGGTCAGGTGCTGGCATATAAGTCTTTTAGTTAGCAACGGCCTTTATCTTCGAATTACGTTAAACTTGACAGTCACACCTCCTGGCTGAATGCGGACTATTAGGCCAGAGCCTCGTTTGCTATGCTCTTTTTATTTTAACTTGACGAAGAAACGCCATCTCTATCATGAATGCTGACTTTTAAAGATAGATTAACACATCAATAGTGTTTTAGTCACGAAGTGCTGTGGAAAGGATGCACACACGAATTCATCAGGAATTGAAGCACATGAGCTGAACCACGTAAACTAAACCACATAAACTGAATACATGGCTGAATCACATGAAAAATACACAAGGAATGAGGTTATGGCATACCTAATGTCTGACCTGGCTCATTATCTCTGAATGATGTCAAAGTAATCGTGTTGTTTTTAATGCATGTAGAACTCATTTCTTACATCTTCTGACCAGTCAAAATCTTTCGCTGGAGTATCCTCTAATTTTTAACAATATCCAGCTTAATCCTGCATCATCTTTAACCATACTTCGGGTTTCATTCTCTCGGGATTTATCTCGGAAAGATCATATTACCTCTCTTGTAAAATCTGCCTCCAAGAGATTAGGTGTGCTAAGCTAACTTCATGTCTTCATTACCCCTGCACAGTTGTTGATTTTATACATGGGTTTTACTCGCCCGTGTGTTGAATACAACTCCCACGTGTGGGGAGGCTCCTCGCATGCAGCTCTTCTCAGCAAGGTGAAGTCAAAGGCTTTCCATCTCAGTAACTCTTCCTCTTACCTGCTCCCTTCAAACTCTGTCTTTTCACAGCACTGGTGCACCTTTATGTCTTTTCTATCGCTTCTTCAATGGTTATAGCTCCTCTGAGCTGTCTGCTTGCATCCCTCCACCACTATAGTGTGCGTGTAGTACCCGTCTAACAACAAAGCCTCATCCCTTTTGTGTCCATCTCTCCAATGCAAGAGTTTATCGTCCCTCCCAGTCCTTTGCGTATGCAACAGGTCAGCTCTGGAGCTGTCTTCCTCTGTCTGTATTTCCTACTGCCTTTGACCTCCAGTGTTTTAAACACAGTGTGTCCAGTCATCTCGAAATGAACGGATCTTGAATTTGGCTCTGCATTATCCTGCATTTATTTTTTGCTGGAGGGAACAATCTTGGGAACTTATGCCCTTTGGTTCCTTCTTCCTCGTATAAAATAACATGAAATTAACCACATGAATTAGAGACAAAGAACACCAATGAACGAGAACAGAAAAATCGAGTCTGTGGGCGTCCTGAGAGGTCCGAGCCACGATATCCAACAGAAATGACTTGAGAATCAGCGAGAGATGACGCTGAGAAAATCAAGCAGGAGCAGCATCAACAAGGGACTCGGGGAGGACAGTGAAGGCTGCCGCTGAGTGAGGTGAAGTTACTCCCCAACTTTGTTCATCTGCAAGTTGGTCACACACTTCATTATGGTCCAGGCTGAGTCGGGCATTCTTGGTGGGATGCCTGGATGCTGTGCGTAAGAGTTGTTACCAGCCGCGATAGCGAAGCTGGTATTGTTTTCAGTTTGTCTGTCTGTGTGTCTGTCTGTGTGTGTGTCTGTTAGCACGATAACTTCACAACCGCTCAAGATATCATCACAAAATTTTACTAAGTGTGTAGCAGGGGGAAAAAAATATCGATCACGAGTTCGAAATTGATGAAAGTCGGTCAAGGTCTGTGTCTGTTACCACGCTAACTTCGCAACCGCTCAAGATATCACAAAATTTTACAGGTGTGTGTAGTAGGGATGAAAATCTCCTGCGAGTATTGTTTTCAGTTTGTTTGTCTGTGTGCCTGTGTGTCTGTTAGCAAGATAACTTTGCAACCGCTCAAGATATCAACACAAAACTTTACAGATGTGTAGTAGGGATGAAAATCTCCTACAGGTTCGAAATTGGTGAAAGTTGGTCAAGGTCAAGGTCATATTCCGAGCCCCGCTAGATTTGTATCGGCTCCCGGCTGGTATGATTCCCCCCTAGAGGGAAGCCTCTATTTGTTTTTGTTGTTGTTGGTGATGGTCGTAGAAGTGTAGGTTACTGTTGTTGGCATTGTAAGTCAGTGTTGTCGTTGTTTTGAGTTAGTATTGTTGTTGTTGTCTGTGTTGTTGCCGTAAGACAGTGTTGTTTTGGGTCAGTAGTGATGTTAGCTGATTTCATGTCTGTCGCCTTAACCCAGTGATATATTTTTACCTTATAGACGATGACCACAACCAGGAGATTTCCTTTAGCCTGGGCGTGGTTGCCAATACTATATGAGGAGTTAAGGTCACTGTATTGCTTTTTGCTTTTTCTTGGAAGGAACAGTATGCGGGCCCATGGCCTTTGGTTCTTTCTTCCTTGCACAAAAAAAAGAAGTCAGTTCTTGTGAGAATGAATGCTTATCAAAGGTAACTAATCATTAGAACCGCCATATTCTGGTAAGTATAATAGGCCAGAGTTATCACCTTGTCTGCCTGGACAGAAGGCAAATTAGAGATGGTCGACAGGAGACTTGAAACACTGTGTTCTTGTTTAAGTTGTGTGAGTGCTTGGCAGTGGGACACTGCATGATGTATGAAATGAGAAGCAGTTGTTACATAGTTAATAGGTGCCCAGTGTAGTACTCTCTAGCTTCAATGAAACTACGGATGACTGATGGCCTAAATGTCATTTAACCCACCACATCTTCCGGGGGGAGGAGGGTAAACAGCACGCCATATCTCCATGCAGGTTCATGTACTAAAATTGGTCATATTTACTCACTCATATCTCACCAACAATACCACCTAGAACAATCAGTTAACTACCACAATACAGTACACTACTCGGCAATCCTTTCTCTATCCAATGCACGTTTCCCCCGCCGGTAGGTGGAGTTATTGAGGAGCATGGAGATGAATAATAGAGGTTACTTTGGCTGGGCGGAGAGGTTTTGTTTGAGTGTACGCAGTGGCAGGCTGCTGAACACCTCTCCTCTCCCTTGTACCCCCCCCCCCCCCAACATTGCCTCAGCCGTTTGCCCCAGTCGTGAAGCATGTTTCATTCCCTGTAGGCTGCATGTAGTGCCTACCAATTCACCCATTTTTCAGCCATTCTACAGTGACACCGTGCCCGATGGTGTGCAAGGAGTAATCGATATTACAAATAAATAATCCTTGAATGAAAACCTCTTTCTAAAATCACAATTTGTTTTACCTCATTTAACTATTGTAACTTCGTGCGCTTAATGCTAACAGGAGTAAACATTTATTTTTCTGTAAAATTCTTACTCTTCTTTCTCACTCTATGAAACATCGTATGAACAGGCACTTAATTTCAATCCACGCTAAAGTAATTACTGAACAAATCATTCATTTTGTTAGAGGCACTTATATGTTAGCTTTCTTTATCTAGAAATAAATATTTACGAATGCTATCTACACGAGTCACTGTCATAAAATAATTACACGTCACTGCCACACACATTTTTTTGGCACGTCACTGTCGTGAATTACATGTCACTATCATTCATTTTCTTCACACATCACTTGCTACTTACACGTCGTTTGTGCATACTGCTGTAAACTATTTTAAAAATCACTGTCATACATAATTTACACCGTGGGAGCGAGAACCAATATAAAAGAAAATTCCATCCACACTCCCTCCCACCAGTGTCTAGTAAATGTTGGTGATGTGGTACTCAACACATGGTGCACAGTGGTACCTGCCACCCGGTACACTGGTACATTGTTTCTGTGTATCCTTGGCCATGCCTTTGAACTGCAGCATACATGGCACCACCTAAACAGCTTCTGGCCATCAGGAGTTTCAACGGTAAACACTACGTGGAGATGGGACAGGCACACATTACACTGCAACCAATTAGGCCGCTGACTAGCACTGTATCTCCGATGTCCTGTTGGCTGGACTTGTCCAAATTCGGCAAGCATTTGACTAACCAATTTCTCTCTCGAACTGACTTAGTAGAACTCATGGACTTGGCAACATACTTGTAGAGTATAAAGGAGTTTACCACAATGATGCCAGAGTTTAAACAAGCCTTGTACCAGTGACAAGGCTTGCAGAGATAGTTGACTGCACAAACTGGCATGCCAGATTTGACAACGAGCTTCACGTTCATGTTGTAATTTTGACAGCATCTGGCTTGTGAACTGGCTTGCTGGTCTTGCTGTCCCGCTTCCTAGTAGGCTGCATTTCCCCATCATGAACTGTGCAAAGCATGTTGGTCTTCCTCTTATCAAGCCACTGGATGGCCAACATCTTACTGCATTTTTTCTTCAGGAGTGATCCCTTCAAGGTATTGGCAGGGAGGGTGGGAAAATGCTTTCTCCATAACCTCATGACCCCACAGGTGCCCATTTTCTGTTCAAGGACATACTTTGCTAGAGCAGGGGACATGTAGTCATTGTCCATATACAGGATGTAGTCATCTCCGAAATAATGGTCCATGAAGACCTTCGTGACTGTATCAGAGAAGCCGTGAGGGTCTTTACTGGGGATATCCACATCAAAGGCCAAGTACAACACAACATTTAACCTAAATCCAGTCTGGCAGTCGCAGATCACACACACACACACACACACACACACACACACAATCGATCCTGAAGTGGTGGTGCTGGTGGCGCTCTGATGGCACATGCTGGATGAATGCTAAATGTCCACCGAAACGAACAAAAGACTCATGGACTACCACTTTCTAGAACTGTCAGAAGACTTGATGAATGAGTTCTTCATGGGGTCAAAAATCAGGCGAACTTTCCACATCCTGTAGTTTGGATGAGGCCCCATGTTGGGGGTGAATTGCTGGTACATATCACGAGGCATATATTTACCAAACACAAGTGTCTTGGTAAACTCATCCACGGTTTTATACTCGTTCAGCACATGCTTTTTCACATGAGGCATGAGCATGGTCAGTGCAAGCCACGCGTGCATATCACTGACCATGGTTGGCTGCCATTCCTCTATCTTACTGTAGTATGTTCACGAACATGTGATGTACCAGCCCAATTACAGCAAAAATTGTGACAATTTTCATTTTGTGTACCAAAAACTGTACCATGGTCACTGAAAAAACGCCAGGAAAAACTTTTTGATACATGAATGTTAGTGCAAGGGAATTCTGACTGTACGCCTGCCTCTGATTCATCAAAGGCGAGCAGCTCGGACTGAAATTCATTGCATTTTCCTACACATAGGCATCAAGCCTACCATGTCGTGGATGGCAGGCTGGGCACCGACCACATGCTCCAGATACCAGCTGAAATCCATTGCCTTCCCTCGCACAAAGGAATCAAGCCTACTTTGGCATGGGTGGCGGCTTGGGCACCAACCACAGGTTCCAGATGCTGCTTCCCTTCGGTCTGATAAGTGGGCAGAACACCCAAGTGCTCGACCTCTAGTACTAGGGGGTAGGGAGGGTGAAACAGAACCAACTGGGGGGGGAGGGGATAAAACATGACCCAGCGTACCATGCTTGGGCGAGGGAAGTGCCAACATCACCTGCCCGGTGGTAGTGGTGTTGGTGGTGATAGTGGCACCTCTTGTTATCATATGGGGCACAGAAGGGTGAGGTGATGGAGAATTCGTCCTGGATGTACCTGGCTGGGGTGATGGTGGTGGTGTGAGGGATGCAGCATGGCGTGAGCACCGCCTAAAAGAGTAACTTCATGTCATGCGACAGTTCTTCTGCATATGATTTTCAGTTTCCTCTCCAAATTCTTCACTCGTTAGCTCCTCTTCCAAGCTTTCACCCGATTCTCCTGCTCATATGAACGTGGAAGAATATTCAGGGAGCTCGTCAATATCACTTTCCTCTAATAAAGGCATAGCAACTGAGGAGAGGAGCGAGTGTGGCAGTTTCTTCACATGGTAGCTCTGCTCTTAAGAGAATGACTTACAGCTTATCAAAGAAGAGGCAAGTAGACAGTAACAGCAGTCAAGCAGGGCGATACTCCCAAGGCGGATGGAAAGCTGATGACAGGGAGAGCTGGAGCTTCCGTTTCATCAGACGTCGACACCAGCTTCTGGCCATTCTCTTATGCTGAACTTCTTCAGTGTTTCAGTAACACAGACAGTAGGCCAGCATGCCCTCCAATATAAGTTACTCTATCAACACGAAACTACATGCACATTACTCACTACACATCCTATTCAAAATTTAAAAAAAATTGCATCTCATCACCAAGCCTCGGAGTCACTAGGGGGAGGGGAGGTACCATTAAAGCCCTCACCATCCTCCCCTGTCCCGGTAACGACCAAGCAAATTGCCTGAAACCACCGTCTGCCTCATTTCTTCTTCATTTCTGCAACATTTTCGGCCTTTCCTATAACCCTCTCTTTGTTGAATATCACCCCTCCTTCTCTAGACCTCACCTTCTTTTCCTCACCTAGACCCAGCTGTCTGAGGTGATTGATAGCAAACCCTTCTCTATATCCACCTACTTTTTTGTACCAAAGGTGGCTGTTGTGTATATGTATGCAACAACATATCTTGCTGTCATGTTCCTGAACTAGAATCTTTTGAATTCTCTACTCTCTTGCTTCACCTGTCCTATATCTCTGCTGTTTACTTATCCCCTGATTCTACTGACTATGAAAGATTCTTCGACAATCTTACTTCCAAGACGGAGCACGTCCTATCAACTTGTCCTTTCTCTGAAATCTCCATTCTTGGTTATTTCAATGTTCACTACCATCCTTGGCTCTCCTCTCCTTTCACTGATCTACCTGGTGAACAAGCCTACATCTTTTCTATCCTTCATGATATTGAGCAGCTTGTACAGCACCCTACCCATATGCCTGAACGCCTTGGAGAGAGTTCCAACATACTTGACCTTTTCCTAACAACTAATCCTTTTGCTTAACCTGTTAATCTTTTGTTTCTGTTGGGCTCCTCGGATCACAACTTTATCATCTTAGCCTGTCCTATCACTCCAGTAAGGCCTGAGGACCTCCCAAGAAGCAGTGGCACTTTGGAGTTGCTGACTGGGAGGCCCTCAGACTGTATGAGTATTTCTTTGATTTTCCCTGGAATGTTTGTTTACTGATTCCATGGCTGAGAGTCATCTGAGTGAGCATTCATATAACGGAGGTTATTCTCTCGGATATGGAAGCATAAATTCTTTTCTCTTATCCTCCAAAAATCATTTTATTCATACTAAATGCTCTGAACTCTCCAACTCAGATTCTTCCCACTCCTTCTGGAACCTTGCCAAAAAAAACTTTCAGACAACTTTACCTCATCATCCTTCCCTCTTCTTTCCCACATTTATGGCTCTGTAGCTATTTCCTCTACTGACAAAGCAGAACTCCTCACGCAGATTTTCTCTTCTAATTCCACCTTAGACGATTCCGGTGCTGTTCCTCCATCACTCCCCTTCTCCCACTTCCTCATGCCTGATATTAAAATTTCTTCAGTTAATATATTTTCTGCCGTAAGGGATCTTCTTATGCAGCATGTGTTAGGTGTGTAATACCGTACGGTAGTGAGACCTGGGCAGTAAAGGAAGAGGATATTCGCAGGCTCAAACGTACAGATATGACAATGATTAGATGGATGTATAGTGCATCCCTGAGTGAAAGGCCTGGGGGGGGGAGGGGCTAGGTTTACGATGGAAGAATTGAGAGGTAGGATGGGACTGGAGCGTATTGGTGTTGTGATGAGAGGTAGACTGAGGTGGTTTGGGCATGTGGAGAGGATGAGGGATGATAATTGGGTAGAGAAAGTGAGAAGTGTTAATATTAGGAGTGGGGTTGCGAGAGGTAGACCAAAAGTAACTGAGACAAGGACACTGTGACCTCAGGGTTAAGGGACTGAACAGGGAGGCTGCCAGAGATCGAGCAGCATGAAGAGCCGCCATTATGTGACCAACGCCGGCGCATGTAAGCATGTTGGAACCTTCAAAAATGAACGAACGAACGACTGGCTTCGGTACTAACAAGGCATACAGGGCTGCTGGGGTCCTTCCTGTTGTTCCCAAGAACTGTGCTTCTGTGCTAACACCCTGCCTAGGTAAACCCTTTTGCCTTGTCTGTCTACTTATACCTTTCCTTCTTGCTGGAGTCTGCTCTCATTCAGCCTGTCTCAAAGAAGGGTGACCGTTCTCAGCCCTCTAACTATCGACCAATTGCTTTAACATCCTGTATTTAAAAAGTTGTTAAACCTAATCTTCATCCGTCCATCCATCATCCAATCCTATGACCGCCCCACAGAGGGGCGTAGGAACCCCTTACTAGGCAAGTTGGTCCTGACATTTAAGAAAAGAGTGACCAGCCTCACTCATCCCTGAGTGGCATACGTGAGCAATAAACCCCAACCGCCCCTTGGATATAAACCTTCACCGCCTCAATCCTATTGGAGCGCCGTAATTACCCACTAAACCACCAGGCGCCAAAAATTGGTTATGTGGTTACCACCCAGCGTAGTAAATGGTTTCCTGTCACTGTTTACAAAAAGAATACCAAGATGGCAGATGTCTCTTAAAGTGAAATTCTCACCCAAAATGTTTTAACCAAGAAGATCACTCTTTTCATGTGCCTTCCGCCTACTGAGGATGATTTTATGCAGCATCTGAAAGGTTCTGCCTTGGCAACAATCATTTGCAGAATTCCTTAGCTGGATGAATATGGATGAACAGTAAAGCAAGCAGAACTTGTGTCAGTTCCAGTGACTAAAGAACTGTAGTCACCAGAGACGTCCACATCCCTTTCTTGTGATTGCAAACTGTTTATCATCCAAACGGAAAGTTCCGTGTTATCTTGCCTGCAGATGCCGTGGATCTCAAGAGAGGTGTTCTGTAGCTCAGCACCTCCAAGAAATTGAGGTTAACGCTGACTCTGATTAGATTTTCTATAAATATTGTATTTCCTTTTTCCCAGTTTGAACAGGTTTATCAGTGTATTGGACTAAATCTCAGTTCTTATTATTTTAGTAGATATAACGGTTGTAATATCTCATTCACAAAAAATTGTGTTATGGTCTATGGATGAAATATTTACTGTAATTACCTGTATATTATAAAGGATGATATAAGAGCTTATATTTATGACATGTTCAGTTACTGACGTTTCTCTGATGTGTGCATTTTATACACCCTGTAACAGTATTTTTGCAATATTTCTGTCATTACAAATATGTAAACTTTCTAAAGAGAAAAAATGTGTTGTTCATTTTAATAAATTGTTAAGCCTATAAAATGTTTTGTAGTTTTGAACATTAAAAGCTTTTTTTCTCTCTCTCTGAAGACAAATAATGACATGAATGTCCTTAAAACATGGATAAATATGCCTACATGCGAGTTATCTGACAAATTATCATCATATAGCAAATAAGACAGAATCGGCAGCCATCTTGGATTCCCTGCTAATAGTAGTTGGCTTCCAAGGCTGTGCACCTGGATATTGTTCCGGATGGTCCAAGGATTAAGATGATATGCCACGACCATTTATAACAACTGGTTGACTAGAAAAAGTGTCTTTTGTCCCCTGGGTATTTATACACTGGTTTCATATGTCCCTGTGTAAAGTACAACGCTTATGAGTGGGAAGTGTCCCCAAATACAGCTCTTCTCAACAGGGTGGAGTCAAATGCTTTTCGTCTCATTAACTCTCCTCCTCTTACTGACTCCCTTCAGCCATTGTCTCTTTGCCGCACTGCTGCAACTTCATCTCTTTTCTCTCGTTACTTCAGTGGTCACTGCTCCTCTGGACTGTATGCTTGCATCTTTCTACCACTAATTCGGGTGCGTAGCACCCTTTTCTCTTGAACTCTCTAATACATGAGTTAACCGTTACTCCCAGTCCTTCATGTATGCAATAGGTCAGCTGTGGAACTGTCTCCCTCTGTTGCTATTTCCAACTGCCTATGACCTCCAGTCTTTCAAACGCTGTGTTTCCAGGCATCTCGTAATGAGAGGGTCTTGAATTTGGCTCTGTTATTTTGTTTTTGTCTTTTCTTGGAGGGGATAATCTTGCGGGCTTCTGGTCTTAGTTTCCTTCTTCCCTGAAAAAAAAAAAAAAAACTAATTCAGTACCGTGTTACTGTACAAAATTACTAGGTATAAATTTAACGACGAGCAAAAGTTCGTCGACGGTTCACAGTGAGCACTGTTGTCTGCGTTCCATATTTCTTATTCCTCCCTGAACAATAGAGTATCCTTACTTCTTGCTCTCTATTTATTTTGAGCTTCATATAGCTACCACATAACAACAGTTCATGTAATGTTTTCCAATGCCATAGCCGATTGAGTAGTGCCGTCGAATTTTTGAACACAGCTGAATACCCTCACCAAAAAGTACTTAAACACTTGGGCAGAGTGGATGTGAAAGTGAACAGACCGTACCATGTCATCTCGGAAAGGTTGTTACGCCTGACTGTGAAGTGGCACGCTCTGAAGCCAACACACAGGTCTATGGTGCAGTAACCGTTAATATACAGTACAAAGTGGCTCATTATGATGCTTCTCTTCCACTCTGCCGGGAGATTTCTGCTGTGTTGAGGGAACGGCTCAGTCAGGGTTATCTATCTGTCTAGCACCACCTATTCATTTCCTTCTCCCACAACTACCCTCACCCTCACGCCCACACCAGCCGACCCCGCGATACACTAGAAACCGCCAGATGAGTTTGAAGTGGAGATCGTTCACCTTAATTAGACCTACATTTTCGTCATTTTGCTGATTGTTTGGCTGTTAGTTGCAGAACAGGACAATGCTGCTGCTCAACATCCCTTTCAGAGTACTTTTTCGTGACTAGCCTCGCAATCTAATGTCAGTCGCTTGTTACAGTTCGTCAATCAAGATGGTCAGACTGCAAGATTAGACCAAGTTAAAGTGGAAAAAAAACTATACGATGGATAACCACGAGTTGACCTGTTTACAGCTTCTCCGGTCATATATTTCAAAATGTAGGGTTCTTACAGGGTTCAGATTTTTTATTTTATTTTATTAATTTATTTATTTTATCTCTTTTTTGAGAGTCTATAGCCACGAGCAAAAGTTCGCCGACACTTTTCTCACTGCTCCGACAAGGGAAAGTGTTTCATCCACTATTTTGATTTGACAGCAATATGAAATACAGAGGAAAATAAATGAGGAGGAAGGATAATGTCTGCCATGAGTAAAGGTTAGCTGATAATCCCTTGCCAGTATCGTCCTGTCTTCCGTATTTCTATTTCCTCCCGAAACAACAGGGTATCCTTCCTTTTCACATTCTTCTCTTGCCTGCTTCATATTGCCGTCGCATTAAAAAAAAATCATGTAACATCTTTTGCCACCCAGCAGAGTCAGGTAGGTGAACTTTTTCTCCTTGCTGTACCTGATCATCTACACGCAGCTGTTTTCCTGGCACCACACATTCACATGCTGTTATCACTCTGCGTGCCAGGACAACGAAAATATTATTATTCAGAAGCTCTTTTGATCCCTCCGTGATTTACCAGCGATAATTATTTCATGACGTTGGCAGCGGGTGGATATTTACAGTCCAGTTCTTCTGTGATAGTAAAATCGGTTTGCTTTTACCCGGTGGTGCTGGTCACTCCCACAGCTTGATTACTTGGTCGTGGTTGTATGGAGTTCGCTGAGCCTTTGCCATGAAGCAGGAAAGAGTCTCAGTGGTTAGTATTGTTGGTCTGTTTTTCCCTCAGGTTACTGTAGTTTATTTCCTTTTACCTTATGATAATGGACCACTAAGACATGAGGAAATATGAATACTAAGGCGTGGTCAATTGATATTTTAAGAGTTATAACATACTAACGAGTCTCCTTGGTTACTGCAGTTAGTTTGTATTGATTTCATCCAGCTGAATCACTCTTGCAGCCTGAAAATGAAGACGTGGTTGCATGAAATTCGATGAGCCATTGTTTTGAA
>JAGKTI010030015.1:0-12505 GCA_018397915.1 Birgus latro
CTGTCTTGCACTCACACTCAAGAAAAAAGAACGGGATCAAAACACTGATATTCTCTTCCAACCTTTTTTTTTTTTTTCCCTGACAGCAACAAAGCAATACCTTTCATACCCTTATTTAAATAGATGGATAGATAGACAGATATTAGATATATAGATATTAGATAGATATTAGATAGATAGATAGATAGATAATTAGATTGAGACAGAGACAGATGGATGGACCGATATACGGATAGAGAGAATAAACAACTCTCTTCCTCTCCGTTCCGTACCTCAGGTCATAGTAAGCGCGTTTCACACACATTGCATACATCCAGCTTTGCATTTCGCCATTCATTCGCAGGACCACCGTTCTTTCCATTCAGTTCGCAGTTGAAAGCAGTTTTCCTCATAGCGCTGTCTACGATTACTCAAATGTCACTTATATAGCATTCCAGCCTGTTCTTCTTCCTTCTCTGCGGGGCTGCTGGAAGGTGGTAAGCCAGGCACAGTTATTTCCCATGAAAATATGTCAGCTCATAATGTCCCCAGACGAGTCGCCTGACTATCCAGATAATTTTAACGAGGCCCAGCATAGCCATTGACAAAAGTTAAGTACACGCACACACATAAAAAGCAAATTTTGATTGTAAAAAAAATGATACGGAATTACCAGACACCTGCCCTCCCCCTTCTGCACTACCTTAAGAGAAAAATATAAACAGAATGATAAAATACCAAGATGGAATACAGGGAGGTGTTAAAACGAGGTCAGCCTTTGAAGATGAGGTAGAAATTGCTTTCCTGATTTAATATGTAATCCAGCCAATGTGGCAGTTGAAACTACACAAATGCTTTGCCAAATCAATCGTGTGTTCTGCGCCAACTGATCCCAATGATTACATATGCCATGGAGTTATATGAATTGGCTGTTTTTCACATCCATGCTTAGCTTTAGCAGGCATTATAATTTAAGCACTCGCGTGAGCGGCGTCTGTCTGTAAAAACAAAATAGCTCAAACAGTTTTTAATCTGATTTTCACCACACTTTGGGTAAGGGTTGAGCAAACCTGTTGTTTCTTAGAACAAGAGGTCAGTGGTTTAGGTCAAACGGTGACCTGACAAAATCAATTTGAGCAGTTTTAATACAGCTGAGATCTAACTTTGTGATGAGCTGAAGGCTGGACAAGACTAAAGTGATTCAGTACTGAAAACAGTCAAGCATTCTACCAGTCATACAGCAGATTGCCCAAGTGTCAGACCATTCACATTACTTTGCTCATTTGCAAGCAGAATGACATGACTGACACACTGACATTACAATACACTATGACCAGGGTTAAAGCATCTCTGGGCCTGTTTAAGCATGTCAGGCAGCTTTATCTTCCTGTAGTTACATCGGGCTTGCATAGGAGACTTAATGGCACTTTTTTACTATACGATTTATTTATCCGATCCACCAGAAGTCTTTCTGTATCATGTTTATTTCACTTTAATATCGACATAATTTGCATCAGCAACATATATTTATCTATATTTATATGCCTAGGCTGCTTCCCACAAAGAAAGGGAGGTAGCCGAGACAGGATGACACACTCCCTATTTACTCATCCACAGCAACATCTATCTTTATCTATATGCCTAGGCTGCTTCCCCCAAAGAAAGGCAGCCAAGACAGGACGACAGACTCCCAATTTACTCATCCACACGACACAATCATTCGCATCTTCCAAGGGGAGAAGTGACAGATCCTCACCGCGCCACACCGCTCGAGTGTCAACTGCGCAGTGCAGTGACATCTGCGGCAGCGCTCGACAGCAGAGCCGGTTTATCTCTGCCACATCATAATGGACCCATCCCCATACCGAACAGCAACATACAAGAGGTATAATATACAGAAAACACTGCTAAGGAAGAGGCTTCATGAAATATTCAGTCACTTAAAATATTACCTTCAGCGAGATACAACTTCAGACACCCCACCTAAGGCTGTGTGTAGGCTTAAAACTGTTTGTGTATCCCTACAAAGAACTATCAACTGCTCTCTCTCTCTCTCTCTCTCTCTCTCTCTCTCTCTCTCTCTCTCTCTCTCTGGACATTTACAAACCACCCTGTTGGCGGAGCATGGTAGGCAGGTGGCAGATAGATTGGTGATTGGCTGGTAAGGCTGAATCGGGTTAGTTGGTTGGTGGGACAGGCGGATGGGTAAGGGAAGAACAGGATGGGTAGGTGGGTGGGATGGTTGGTTGGGCTTTGTGGGTGAGTAGGTGTACGGATTCCTAGAGGACAAGGCAGGGGATGGGCTTATGTTGCTAGTTTGTTTATATTCGTTTGTCAGACTTAGCCCCTCAGTGGTGTATTCTTATGTATGTGTGCATAGCAGTTGCTGGTAACTTATGAGACAATATACAGGGAATTTGTTATATGTTTTTCTCACTGTAACATCACGCCACATACTCCTACACTTTTGTAATATCCTTCCATTAATTGTCTATCTACTTATCCATCTATTGCCAGACTCCTCAATCCCGTAAGGGGTGTCCACAAATATATCGCCTCCATGTCGCCCTGTCCCCCACCATTTCACTGGCCTCCACCCCCCAGCTCACACCCCCTTCTCTCACATACCTCTCCCCACCATCCCTCCATTTCATCCTCGGCCTCCCCCTGCCTCTCCGCCCTCCATCTCACTCACATGTATTCTCCTCGTTAGTTTCTCACTGTCCATCCTCTCCACATGGCCAAACCACCTCAGTGTATTTCTCCTAATGCTGTCTATCACATCCACACCCACGCGGCAATGTGCCTTCACTTTCTCGTTTGTCAGTTTGTCTCCATGTAAATCCACATGCTCCTCTCAAATAGCTCATTTCCATTGCCCTCACTCTTGACTTGTGTCCTTCCAACAAGGCCCACGCTTCACTTCCATACGGTAGAGTTGGTATCACAATACTGTCATGCAGCGACTTTTTTACCTCCCAGCTCACTTCCCTATTTCTCATTAATGCTTTCATAGAACCAGCAACCTGTCTTCCTTGTTGCACCCTTTCAAGCACTTCATCATCCAAACTCCCATCCTTACTCATCACACTACCCAAGTACTTAAGTGCACTCACATTTTCCATCTCATCACCCATCCTCACTGTACATTCACTGACTTCATTTCTCTCACAGACCATAACTTTACTCTTTTCTATTTCACCTTTAGATTCCGTTTCATACACTCTCCCAGACTCATTCACTAAGCCTTGCAATTCCCCTACGTCTTCATTTAACAACACAATATCATATGCAAACAACAGTACAACTTCCCTCTCTCATTAGGGCTGCTCCAACGTCCACTATCCTACCTTGTACCTTTTGTATAACCCCATCCATATACAGATTGAACAATCATGGAGACATGACACTTCCATGTTTCAATCCAACATTCAGACAGAAAAATTCATTCAGATTATCCACATGCACCGTAGCCCTAGCACCCTTCTACATACTTCTCCGGGCATTCAACAACTTCCTATTAACTCCATATATTCTTAATACTTTCCACATACCTTGTGTATCCACTCTGTCAGATGCTTTCTCCAAATCCATGAAGGCCTCAAACAACTTCTTTCCTTTATCTAGAAACTTTTCCTCTGAAGATCCAAGGATGAATATCTGATCTACACAGCCTCTTCCCTTCTTACAACCTCCTTGTTCTTCTCCAACTAATTCCTCTGTTTTTTCCCTAACTCTGTCAATAAGTATCCTGCCATATACTTTTCCTATTACCATTAGACGACAAATGCCCCTATGATTACCACACACTTCTTTTTCCCCTTTTTGCTTGTACAGGGGAATAATTATACCTGATTTCCCATCCTCCAGGACTCTACCTTCCGTCCAGGCCAGTCTGCACATCTTCCATATCCATTCTACTGCTGTCTCTCCCCCCATGCTTCAACATTTCACCACACACTCCATCACTTCCTCAGGCTTTCCCCATTTTGACTCTCTTCATTGCTTCCGCTACTTCCATCCTACTGATCTCTTCCTCCCTTCTCACCTTTCTTCTTCTCCCTGCCATACCCCAGCCACTTATACTCTCATTACTTGTACTGGTACGTAATTTCTGGTATTTTCCACCACCAACCCATCTCTTGCTAGAGGTAGAAACAAACAGAAGTGATGAGGTGAAAATGTCGTAAAGGAAGGTGCCATATACTGGGGTTTTGGGTGATTGAACAATGCTTATAAACGCCTATATTATTGTGTGAAAACCAATATAGACTTGTACTACTCATAAATTCGTACCAAATAAATGAAATAAATATGTAATTTAAAGTGGCTTGAATTAGTTAACCCTTCCATAGTTCGTTTTCTTTAGCCAGGTACCCTGAAAAAGAAGGAAAAAGAGTGACACCTGTATCAACATTTCTAACCACAGGATCGCCATTTCTCTATGAATTTTCGATGTTTCTCACCAAAAACGAAGGTTTCAGCCAAAAAAAAAGTCGAAAATCGGTCGGGACCTGGGGGTAGGCTGGGTACAAAACCAGTCGGGACTGGACGGGTTAAGGGGACAGGGAGGGAACTGAAGGGACAATTGTATAACCAGTCAGTGAAGCTGCCCTGATATATTAGCGTCACCACGTGAAGACGTCCCCCATCCATCACCGTGTAAGGCAGTACCAGCCTAAATCACACAGTACAAAGAAGGGTGATGGGAACAGATTTAATATTTACCTTTGCGTGGTGTGTGCGTGAGCGTGGGTGTGCAGAGTAGGCTCCAGCACAGCACGGCCAGTCTCGACACCGCCACTCCAACCCTCATCATCACGTCACACACATACACACCTCCGAACAACACTCTCTCACTGTCTACTTGCAGTTTTCACTCCTGTAGTCTAACCGTCTACCAGGCAGCGTAATTCTGTATGGGGTGGACACAAACAAATCGCCTCCACATCCCCATGTCCTACGTAGTCTCACTCCTGCAATGGCCATTCACACGCCACTTATAATGTCTATGATAATGTGCTGAAAGTGACGTCTGCTTCTCTAGTCCTGCATACCTTCCATTCACCCACCACTAATGTTTTCTTCACTGTTCATCCTGAGTCGTGTTGTTAGTGATGTCTTTTTCTAAAGTGTTGTAACTGTTCATAATTTCAACCACTATAATAATTCTGGGCACAACAAATCACTTTCCTGTTTTATCACGAGGTCTTCATCAAAATACAACCTCATATTTTCAAACCATTTGCTTCTTCACTCCTTCAAATTGACTAAGGAATGGCCGTCAGTGTTTTCGAATACACCAACCATTTATCACTGTGGTCAACTAAAGCTTGTTTTCACCTCCATTTTGTACGATCTTGTCAAAGATTTTCAGATACATCAGAAATTTTATTTATATCCACTTAAATCTTTTCGAACTCTCACCCTTGTTTTACATAATCGATTATAACATTCCAGATAGGATAGTTTCCTTATATTTATGATCAGTTCAAGAATAACGTTATGTAAATATCGTTACATCATCAACTGAATAGTGTCGTGTACTGTCTTTTCATTAACTGGATATGGTTGTTTAATGAGTGTCAGAAACTTCAGCCCAATTCTAATGATCATTTGAAATATTTCAATTATTTCAACTTTTCTACTTATGTTCAATTGTTTCAGATATCTCCGACTTTTTCAGATGTGCCATCTTTTATCTGCACATCTATCAGAATCATGTCAGCTCAATTTTTCCTGATTCCCTGGACAGTTATAATGGTGGTAAACCACTATGAAAAAGTACGAGTATTTGTAACACTGGTGTCGTTTGTCTGAGTTGGAAGAGGTCAGGCGAGGCCGGCACTGAGGGCAGGAGAGACATGGGGCCAGGCCAGAAGGGGCGGGTCAACAATTTTCCGGAAATTAAGAGTCAGATCA
Organism: Birgus latro; assembly: GCA_018397915.1. Taxonomy (NCBI): domain Eukaryota; kingdom Metazoa; phylum Arthropoda; class Malacostraca; order Decapoda; family Coenobitidae; genus Birgus; species Birgus latro. Next base: position 5,902 of record JAGKTI010030015.1, read on the forward strand.
GCATGGATCAGGTTTGTTGGGGTCAGGTCAGCAGGGGTCACGAGTACTATGGTTCTGACGGGTCACAGCTGGTTCCTGAAATAGAGAAATAAATATATTAGGGTTGAACGTAGTGCTACAGAAATGTAAGGTCTAACGTCATTGGTGAAAAACTCTCTGCCACTCTTGGTCTGAGAGTTTTTGAACCAAGTAAATTGCATAGTTCATAAGAGATGGCACAACGTGAACAACATATCTCAGTACAATTTTACACTATGCGAGAAAAAAGTATGCTTAATATTGCTCTGGTCGATGTCACTTCTGTTAGTACTGAATAATTTCATTGTGGACTCTATTCAGAACTAAAGAATATTTTACTCTTTACCTTGAAAATATTACAGTAGGATGAATGCTGATAATAGTTCTCGTACTTCTATGGTTTCCTTTTTTCCCCTTTCTGAAGATGAGTGGAATTGTAAGATTTGGTGAATGAGTTTGGAAGTGAATGTAATAAGCTGAAAACACAAAGAGGAGTGAAGTCACGGTGTGTGGAGTGAGGATGAACGGTCAGGAACAGAGATCTTTAGTGCCTTCAACTTTTTGTATAGTGTTATCAGCAAGGACGGAAGTTTAAAGGATGATTACATAGAGGAATGGAAAAATGAGTGTGGATATAAGTTGTTGTACGGTAGTATTGTGATCCCCACTCTGCGTATGGAAGTGACGCTCGAACTTTTTTTTTTCAGGATGCAAATCATGAATAAAAACAGCGGAAATGAGTTATCTGAGAGAAACATGTGGAGTTATGAGGAGACAGAAAGACAAGTAAGGAAGTTAGGAAGCTTTGTGGTGTTGATGAGGATACGATAGAGAGTGCTAGGAGAGGGACCTTGAAATCATTTGGACACGTGAAGGAAATGGCGAATAAGAGGCTCACTAGGAGAATATACATATATAATCATGGTGGAGTGGGAGGGGGACCAAGGATGAGGTGAAGAGGTTGGATGGAGAGGTATATCGGAGAGAGGTTTGTGTTGGATGGATGCCCCATTTCAGTGGAATTAACTATGACAGCGAATCCATAGACGAAATTTCACCTGATACTACAGCCAACAATTATAAACTAGAGTAACAAGAGTAATTACACACAACACAAAGAAATTAGAATCTGACGTACAATCTCTCAAAGAAAACAGGAGCTTAGACCAGCCTTCAACAACTGACTCTGACCTCTCACCCACTCACCCACAATCCAATCGTGGCTTGCTTACTCACTCATCAAGCATTAATTATAATATAGATTTACCACCAAAATCATTCATGCAAAATACGATTAGAGTAAAGTGAGATACTGTAATGTCATTGTATTAGAAGAAACTGTTTAAAAAAAAAAATGGCCTTTTGACAGAAAGTGACCTATGTTGGATAAATGAAGAGGGTGGGACTAATGTCATATCAGCTGACACCATGAATGGATATGTGATGATTAAAAAAGGAACCTGTATATGCAACTTAGAGATTTGCCCAGCTCCTATATGCGAAGTGACAGTAGCTGGAGCATCGAGCAGAGTAAACTCATCAGACAGAGAGTGCATAAAGAAGCATTTGATTTGCCCGGAGAATTCTTACGTGGAAAATGATTTATTAGATTTATTACAGAAGCATCGATGGACTGTCGCATTACGTGGTGAAAACTTAGAGTGTACAAATCTATTACAACATCATATTAACGTAAAACAGGATACACAACCAATCTATGTGCCAGCATACAGAGTTGCACACTCACAACGCGCACTAGCAAAGCAGTATGTGGATGAAATGTTACGTTTGGAGATCATTGAACTTTCAGTATCCCCATGGAATGCACCACTCTTCTTTGTACGTAAACAAAACGGGGAAATGCGGGCAGTTGTTGATGATCACAAACTTAATCAGGAAATCATTCCCGGCCGTTTTCCCATGCCATTGTTAAGTGATCTCCTACAAAACATTGGACGAGAAAATATGGTCTTTTCTACAATCTATTTACTTAGCGGCTATTACCAAATAGAGCTAGATGAAGAGTTAGGCAAATTCACTGCTTTCTCTACAAATAGTGGGCATTATTATCATAAAAGAATGGCAAATGGGATTAAGGAGAGCTCCAGGCACATTCCAACGATTAATGAATAGTGTATTATCAGAAATATTAGGTGATCATATTTTCGTGTATCTGGACATCATAATCGCAACAAACGCAATAGATGAACATCTACAGAAATTAGACCAGCTCCCAAACAAGTTAGCCAATGCTGGTTTAAAAAAAAAAAAAAAATAAGCTGTCTAAATGCAAATTTTGCTTTCAGGAAATTAAATTCTTAGACCACAGACTCGACGCAGAAGGTATCCACACCTCAGACGAGAAAATGCAAGCAGTAAAGGATTTCCCTGAACCCAGAGATGTGGATGAAGTAAGAAAATTTTCAGGACTAGCAGGATATTACACATCATTCATACAAAAATTCTCTCACATAGCAGAACCAATATTCCACCTACTGAAAAAAAAACAAGCGGTAATTCAGTGGGGAGAGGAACAAAAAATAACATTTAATGAAGTAAAAGATAAACTTCCATGTGCATCTTGCTTGGCCTATCCTAATTTCACAAAACCATCCATAATTTGCACAGATGCCTCCCTCAAAGGCTTAGGTGCTGTACTGATGCAAGAGGACTTTTGAGGGAAATACCAACCCACTGCATTTGCCAGCAGATAAATAAAAAGAGCAGAGAAAACTTAGTGTACAACAGACTTAGAAACCCTAGCAGTAATAGTTGCTCTACAGAAATTACGTGACCTTGTGAATGGATACAAAATTCACCTATACATAGACCATAAGCCTCTCTTGGACATGTTCCAAGAAAAACTCTTCTCTGGGAGGAAAGCACGATAATGTAAAATCCAGAATTAGTATGTAAACATTCGCTACATGAAAAGTAAGGTAAATTTGGCAGAGGATGCCTTATCACGAAATCCGTCAGCCAATGTAACTACAATAAGTCTGCGGGAATCACTCTCCAACATTGGTGAAACGATCCCTACTAATCAAGAAGTCTCACAGGCACAGAGACAGGACCCAAGATTGTCTAAAGGAACATATCATCTCGAGACAGGCGATGATGTACCATTGCTCAAGTTATCCAAGACAACCAAATCGTAGAAAAAAATATTAGGCAATTAGTTATTCCTAGTACAATGATACCTCACATTTTAAGGATAATATAGTCCACATGCAGGGCATCCTGGCAAGTACAGGACAATCAGGCAGGTTCGGACGTCATATTATTGGCAAACATTGTGCAGAGACATACATATCACATAGACAAAATATGAGTCAAGTGCAAGATGCAGGGGTTACATGTTACCACCTGCACCTATAGGGAAATATCTTTTACCTAACCGGCCATGGGACATTGTTGCAGTTGACTTAAGTTACCCTAAACTACCAGTCACAATCAGTATCTTTTTGTTGCTACTGATCATTTCTCACAGCATGTGATCTTCGTTCAAGTTAAGGAAATAACAGCAGAAACAGTCGTGTGGGTAATCATTGATCATGTTATCTGTAGATTCACCACACCAAAGGTATTAACAAGTGAGAATGGTGGTGAATTTAACCCTGAAATTTTGCAAGAAATATTTAAACAATACAATATAAAGAAGGTTAATATCTTGGTCTACCATCCAGCTTCCAATGGACTGGTAGAAAGAAATTACAAAAAAAAAATAGGTGTATTATGGCACATTCTTAATGAAAATTATGCAAACTTCAATGATTGGATCCCTACAGTCGAAGCATCAATTGTGCAATTAACAAATCTGTAGGAGACACACTTTATTTCATCATTTACGGGTCAAACAAACGTCTCCCGTACAAGATGCTAGAAGGCGAGCAAATTTAGGTATACAGTTATGCTGATTATCCTAAACTTCGCTTACATGAATTTCAAGAAATTCACAGAAAGATAAAGAAACAGTTAACAGTGCCCAAGGAAGAAATGACGCAATCATTTAATAAGAAGGCAAAGGAATCAGATATCAGCTTAGGTGATATTTCCTATAGCATCATTCACACTAGAGACAATAAACTGTCACCGAAATTTGAAGGACTATACAGAGTCATTAAGAGGACAGCCAATAAGGTAGTGATTAAGTCAGTATCAAGTGACGAAGAAAAACAAATTCATATTGATTATTTAAAAAGGGCATCAAGAAATTTAGCTTGCAATTATAAAACACCAGACACAACCCAAAAGCCTAGTACACACGGTGAAAAGAAGCCGAAAGCAATTAATAGATATCAGAATAAATTCCGGTCGCATGCCAGACAAACATAGTTGCAACCAATACAGCTCTCACCATAACAAGGCATTTACTGTACATGACTTAGAAATCGATTTAGACTCCTTTTATAGGTAATAAGATTAAACTGGTCAAGGTAACTGTAGTGTTCATCATCACTATCATCATCCTCAGCATAATTTGCTAACAACAGTGGATTAGCCATCTAATACACGTGTTCTTTTGGTAGGTCAAGATCAGGTGAATTATTCTATGGATCATGTTCCTGTTAATATCAAGAGGATCACGTCACTTACCCCCCCTCAGCCTGTAATCAGACAGGGGTGCCTGATCGCCCCTACAGCCTCAATGGCACTTGTGCAGTACATAATGAGTACCGAAATTAGTTTGGACGTACTGGAAGACCTACCAATAATGTTACAGAAAATATCAGTACCACTTAGAACTCTGGAAGCGGTATTAACACGCCCTTCCTCACATGACCACCCCACACAGGAAGTGACTAAATTAATTAACTGACTGGAAACTAGAACAGGCTAAGCACATAATGCTCACCATGATTCAGGACATCCCATCAGGAGGGAGTAACACATTCAGGGTACAAAACATCAAAAATACACGTAACAAACGTGGTTTGTTCGACTTAGGTGGAGCAGTTATAGACAACATTTTTGGATTAGATACAGAAAATGATCTGGAGGAAATAACAAATTTAACAAAACTACACAAATTCATTCTCTCATATCAAAATAAGTTGACTAATACCCGGAATACCTTAATGCTGACGATTGCAAAGAACTTAAAAAAGGCAGAAGTCAACTCTAGGAATTGTGGAGAAGTAAATGCACTAGAAGGGAACAATACACTATTCCAACACCTCTCAGTGATCATGGAACATACTGACATAACTACTACAGTTAGACAATACTAGAGCTCATTATCAGTCTTTCATTAAAGGAATTGTTAATGCTGGTAACGTAAGGTTCACCATTAATTTACTGCCCATTTGCACTCTGTCAAACAATTAGTCAAGGCATACATGAGCATTGTTTGAAGCCTTTGTCTGAGGAAAGAAATCTGATGTTATGTTAACCATACTTGGAAGCTACAGTCATAACATCAATAGTAGTTCATGTTCCGTTCATAACAGACTTTTTCACAGTTTATCAGCTTTGCTGTCGGGCCCTGCTACGGATGTCACTGACTGCACTGCGCAGTTGACCCTCGTGCGGTGTGGTGCAGTGAGGATCAGTCCCTTCTCCCCTTTGGGGCTAAGATGCGAGTGAATGGGTTTGAGTGGATGAGGAAAATGGGAGTGTGTCGACCTGTCTTGGCTACCTCCCTTTTCTTGGAGGAAGCAGCCTAGGTATATAGATAGATAGATACTATCAAATATACCCTTTTCCATCTGAAAAAGATGACTCATTAGTCACCACCAACGTCAAAACAGAAGTCATCGTGGTCTCCAAGAAACAGGACGCTGTCATTTTCACTAGTGAAACAGCAACTGAACACAAATGTCGCACATCATTACATGCATTTCACCTTCACCCTGCGTACATCTTCATGTTTCAGTCTGCCGAGACACTCGATTGTGAAATGGCTATTAAAAAAAAAAAAAAAAATCGTGACATCCCACATAATTGCAACTCCACATTTGCTCCAGAGAAACTCATCCATCGTCGATGCGTTGGACATTCAGTTTTTCTACTTCACTCAAAATACATCAGTTTTTGTGACTTGGCCAGAGACACCACCAGCCCATACACCATCATCTAGTTTATACATCTCACCAGACTATCTCGCAGTTCTGACACCTACACTATCCACTTTGCCCACTAAAAACCATTATGCTCCTCTCAACCACACACATGAGCATTTCCAGCCATTACCTAGGATGAACTTAAAAGTGCACACATTGGCTTCACCCAAGTTTGAAACTATGCAACTAATATATCAGACAATACAACCTTTGGAAGAATAAAGTAGGATTATGTTCGACCCATATTATGTATACAGCCCAGCTCCAGTCATCATTTTAATTTTCTCCATCATTTTTGTTATATTACTTTTGGCCATGCACAAAATGCAAGCCAGGATTGCTAACCTGGAATTGGTGTTTAAGAATTGTCCTGTACAAGTGAGACAAACTTGGTAAATATTGTAAATAGTCTATATACATATTTTGTAAAAAATAACAAATTATGGGTTACATAATATAGACTTACTTTAATTATGCAATCATGTTTCATTTATATATGAATATATGTAGCAAGTCCTTCTCAT
>JAGKTI010030016.1:0-12504 GCA_018397915.1 Birgus latro
ATATAATCGTCTTAAGGAGGCAAGAATACAGCAGAAAATACGTCACAGGATTGAAGAGGCTAATTCCTATTCTTGGCCACCTTATCCAATGCCGAAAAAAAAATCTGGAGGACAGAAATAAAAAATAATGACGTCCCACAAGCTCAATGGGTTAATTATTGTATTCTTGGGATCATCAGTAAGTTATGTTCAAGTTGGAAGCGTTTCAAATTACCTAGAGCTTAAAAAGAGAGCTCAGTGGGTTCATTCTTATGTTCTTGCTATCACAGGTAAGTTATATTTAAGTTGGGAGAGTTTAAAGTTACCTAGAAGTTAAAACAGACATCAGTAAGTTACATTTACCTTCACACACTTATTCCCCTCATAGGCATATTCAGGGGGATAATATATAGGAATTTCACACATAGTTAGCGCCCACCGAGGCAGGACATTGAGGCAGGACACTGGGGAAGGATATGAAAGGAGGACTCTAGGGCAGGACATAATATAAAGCAGGACACTAAAGACAAACATTAAAGAAGGGCATATGGCTCGACACTAAACAGAACACTTAGGTAGAAAACTAAGGCAGAACATTAAGGCAAAACACCTAGGTACAGTGGAACACTAAGGCAAAACACTAAGATACAGAACACAAGGCAAAACACCAAGGTACAGGAGAACACCAAGGCAGGACTCCGGTAAAGCATCACACAAACTCTCTTCGCATTTCCACCCCTCAGATAAAACCCACGAGGTGAAAATACAGGCACCACACACGCAAGGGCAGCCCACCACCACCACCACCACCACACCCACTACTCCCACCACCACCACCACCACCAAAACTCCTGCGAGGTAGAGGCGCTAAAACCAACAAGGAAGCAAATTACCCTGGCCCATTGACTCTGATGTTTACACCGTCGAAGGCTTATATATAAACCCCCCAGAGGTACAAGGTATGCTAGTCGGGGGTATGCTAGGGATATACTCGGTGCCCTGGCGTATGCTGACACCGGTGCGTGCGTCCTAACTCACTCGCGGACGGCATCGCACACACACGAACACACTCAGGCTCTCACCTACACATGCACGCGTACAGGCAGGACAAAAGTTGGTCTGAAATTCTGCTACATCTATTTCACACACACAGAAACACACTCATACTCTCACATATGTACACGAACAGTCAGGACAAAAGTTATTCTACTTTTTCACTGGGCATATTTCACACACACGATCATCACACTCATTCCCTAATATATGCACAGTCTGGGACATAAGTTTTCCTGCAATTCCACAACCTCTACTTCACACACTGGGCACATCCGTCACTTTCCCTCCTGACGCATCATATCAAAGGGAATCATTTGCCTGTATGGGCAAGGAAACATATCAAGCCTCTCTCACCTTAGGAATATTAGCTAGCAGTGAAGTGAGATGTAGATGGGGTAAATACTGAACGAACTCTGATCCCCAACTATCCATATAAATTCCTACACAGATATGCCGATACACAGACGCTTCCATTCAGAGTACTTGAACAGGTATCAATGTTCCTCCTGACAGGTATATAAAGTTACACACCTGAAAACTTCCACACGCATACGCTGTACACATTATTTCGCATAGTTTTGCACACACAAGCTCTCATGTAAACACAGATGGACACGTACGCGATCCTACGTACGTACACACACACACACACACACACACATCACAATGGAAAAAATGCACAATAGATTTATCTTCTCTGGGCAGCTCAACTCAATATTCATACAAGTGTACATAAGCTCAGATGTGCAGATAAACGCTCGCTTGCTTGCTTACACACACGCACGCACGCACACGCATATTCACACACGCAAACCAATACTCACATCCCACGCACACACGTACACACACATGCACACACACACATACACACACACACACACACACACACACACACTCACACGCAAAAGCTAAACGCACCCAGCATACCAATCTTACTCCCCGTGCCCGCCAAACCCAGGACCCCACGATCCTGCTCTAATAGTTAATTTACGTGTTGAAAACCAAACCCACACAGTCACTCAATCACCCATAAACAAGCTTGAGAAATTAGCAGCTGACTCGCCATGGGGTGAGGGCGAGGATGGGCTGCAGATGAGACACGAGACCTTGCAACTTAGACCCTCTCGTACGTCCCTAGCTGTGCAAGTTGCAGATTCAATTTCGGCATTATCCTCATGGTCTGTAAAGGTATCTAATTCCACAAGTGCTGGTTTTAGGTTCGCGATTTGTTCTTCAGTGTTCGTGAGTTTGAGTGCTTAAGGTTTGCATGGAACAGGAGATCAAAGACAGGGATGATTTCAGATTCTACAGAGGTTTCGTTCGCCATGCCAGAGGAGTGTTGGATACGCCTTCCTGTCGCGCCCATCTCGTTTCAAGCCCACTCCGGGTAAGAGAGACCCACGCCATACCCAGCCCGGGCACCGCTTAGCTTCCTCACACCCAGCCGGCCCCTGCACTTCCCCCAAAGGTGTGTGTTGACCGATATGATTAATGCCTCTCTCCTTATTTGAGTCTCGTCCAGTTCCATATATCTTGGCTTGGCTATGGAAAGGGGAGGCGAACGTAATGATCTCTCGAGGTACAAGGAATGCACTGCGTTACCCCTGACCAGGCAGCCACCCCCACCTTGTGAAAATCTGATGACTTGTCGAACACTGGAAATTGCAGTAGACTTCCTGTACTTGAGAAAAACCAGATAAGGATGACGTAGACTTTAGGTGTTTGCATTAAAAAAAAATACCAGCAGGGCTTGGTAACTATAAAGCATGAAGATAGAGCTCTGGTTCCTGCTTTTCTGTTCTTGTGTTCGACGCATAGACCAGTTACATTAGCTACGGCAGACCCTACTACAAGCAGCATCGAAAGGACCGATAGATCTGTTGCTGTTTGCTTTCGTTTGTACTCTTTTGTACTTGAAAAATCATTACGAAAACTAGGTAAGGATGAAGAACATACAACAAAACCTTGTGGCTAAATCGCAGCCGGAACTTTTGATATATTTTTAAGCTTACAAACGCCTCACGGAAGCCAGAAGAGAGATGAAAAATATTACACAACTACATGAGAAACAAAACAAAAAAATCCTAACACAAGAAACTGTGAAAACAATGACAGATTACTTCACTTGAGAAAATTAGCTCAGGATCGGAAATCTGACAAAGCAGAAATATTGTGTTTGCTGCACCGTAAATATTTTATTCCATTGCACTGTTTATATGTGCACGCTTCCCGAAACCAGATAGAGATGATAAAAAAAAAATCGGTATTAGCAAAACTTAATACGTAACATTAAAGATTGCCAACATTGACAAGAGAGTGCAAGATGGTCTCCACGCAGCGAGAGTACACTGACCAAACTTCTGTGCTAACTGCCATAAACATACAGAAACATAGGGGACCAAAGTTTGTGTTTGTATAGCCTGACCTTTAAAATTCATCCAAAGGCCACGAGCAAAATAAATAAATAGAAAATAATAAAAACTGTCTAGGGGGTATTTGTCCAAGATACAATTGTACCAAGTTTGAAGTGAACTGGTGAACAAGTAAAGGAATGGCACCACACTGAAAAACGTTTGCAAGAAAGAAAACAGAAAGAAACGGACGAAGAGGAGGAGACAGAAAGTGTGGCAGTGTGAAGTCTGGCAGTGTGCAGTGTGGCAGGGCATGAAGTAGTAGCGTGTGTGGTGTGGCAGAGCAGTAGTGTGTTACGTAGCGGTGTGTTGTGTGATGTGACACTATGAAAAGTGATATTGTGTGGTGTGGAAGTGTGGTAGTGTGCAGTATGGTGTGGAAATGTGGTAATGAGTAGTGTGGTGTGGTGAGGCGATGTGGATGTGCGAGATGTGGTAGTGTGAGGTATGTGCTAAAATGCAGTAGTATGTGGTGTGGCTGTTTGAGGCTTGGCAGTGTGAGATGTGGCAGCGAGGCGTGGTTTAGCGTGATATTTGGCAGTATGAGGTGAGGCAGTGTGAGGCGTGGTGGTGCCTTCTACTACGCAATGAGAGCCTTTTGCAGCACCCTGTTTAACGATATGACTGTCAGGATAAGTAGGTATGGCTATAAACTCTACGATTACCTACTGAAACTTGATCGCAATAAAGATACGAGAAACTGTAATCACCACAAATAATACTTCTTGACTGACGAGGCTTGTTAGGACGCTCAAAAACCATGGAGTATCTCAAAGTATATGCATAATTCTTGCCACTGGACCGCACAATTTGAAGAGGGAAGAGAATATAGTTGCCCGTCGACTCAAAAATATGATGTAGACTTTCATGACGAGAATATCGCTGCCCGTCGACTCAAAAATATAATGTCCGCTTTCTATTACAGTTCTCTTCCCATCTGAGAGGCTTGAACGGAAGGGAAACTGTACACTGATTCACTGAGCACTTCCAAATTTCGGACAAGCATGCGAGGAGAGAGTAAGCACGGTTTCTAAGCACATTTGTTGCCGCTCCTGGGAAGGCACACATCCACTGCACAAACGTAAATATGTACACAACCACACATACACATACATAAGCACAAATACAAACAGACACGCCCAACGAATGATTACACCCACACCACACACCTCCACACCCCCTGTACACGCACAGCCTTTCTTCTCTATTTTCCTTTAGTTCTTATTTTTATTTTTCCCCTATCTTCCTTTTCCTTCCTTTGCCTTTCTTTCTTTCTTCCCTCTTTTTTCTTCATCTCATGTTCATCTTATTTCCCTTCCTCTCGTCTTCCTTCTTTTTCATTCATTTTCTTTTACTTCTTCTATCACCTCACATCTCGACTACTCTCCTTTCCCCCTTTTTTCACTTTTCATCTTTTTCTTTTTTCCCTCTTCCACTCCTTCAGCCTCTCGCTCAGTTTTCCTTCATAATTTACTCATTTTCTCTTCTGTTTCCTCTCTCTCCTCCTCTTCCTCCTCCTATCATCATTCATTTTTCTTTCTGGTCCCAAGCTTGTCTAAACGTGAACCCAGTGGACTGCAGAACGAAATCAATCTCCTCCTGTAGTCTACCATCCTCCTTTCGTGCGGTAGGGAGGGAGATGCGGGACGTTACCCGGGCAGTGAAGCCGCCCCGTTATATCAGTCCCACCACACGAAGGCGTCCCTCATCAGCACCCGTTTGAAAGTATAAAAATAATCGACCGTGACAGGACTCGAACCTGCAATCTTCGGATCCGAAGTCCGACGCCTTATCCATTAGGCCACACGGTCTGACGCGAGAAAACGGGATGGTGAGTTCGAAAAAGAAAGAGAGGTGCTGAAAAAAGGAGGAAGAGTAATTAGAGAGAGAGGGCGGGATGATGAGTTTGAAACAGAAAGAGAGGTGCTGAAAAAAGGAGAAAGCAATGAGAGAGAGAGAGAGAGAGAGAGAGAGAGAGAGAGAGTATGCGAGGATGGATACTCTCTGACGTTCGGGGAGGAGTGAGAAAAGATGTGAGAAAGACAGAAGCAGGGCATAAAACAGGCTTGAGGACTGGCGAAGGAATATTGTCCGTTGAATATTACTCGTGACAGTACTTTCAATATTGTCCGTTGAATATTACTCGTGACAGTACTTTCGGGCGGACCTAGAGATGCAGATGGATAGAGCCAGCTGCGAGTAGGACCAGCTGTACAAGTCATAGCTAATCAAAAATATATATATAAAATCAAACGGGCCGTATTTTTGCAGGCTTATAGGAGGCCATTAGCACCTCCTCCTTTGCGATTTATTTTTTAACATTGCACCTTACTACTCGCTTTGTTGTTGTTGTTGTTGGTGTTTTCTATATCTTTTCAGTAGTGGCATAGGAAACGCAAACTACAAACAAGTGAGCATCAACCCGCCTTCTGTAAATATATGGGGTGGAATTCTAAGAGCCTTGGAAATTTCGTAACACTCCTCCCTAAGCGAATTATTCTGGCTGGAGGGCTTGATGGTCAGGGGAGTCTTCTTTGCTATCCTTATCTTATTCTTGCCTTCGAGTTATACCTTAGAGACGAGTTACCTAATTTACAGCAGACCAAGAGGGATTTTATCTTTTTATGTTTTTGTAAGGTATATATATGTTTTTTCATGTCATTTATTTTTCATTTCCCTCCCCCCACCTCTCTCTCTCTCTCTCTCTCTCTCTCTCTCTCTCTCCTCCTCTTTCGAGGCATAACAATACTCAGCAATGATGCCACTAACCCGTTATGACCCTACACCATCCTCTTTCCTCCTCCTCCTCCTCCTCACTTTCTCTCCGCCCCTTTTCTCTCCATTTTCTATATCTTTCTTCCTTCTCTCTCCCTCTTCCTTTCCTCACCTCTTTCTTCCTTCTCTCTCTCTCTTTCCTCCTCCACCTCCTCCTGCTTCTAGGCATAACAATATTCAGCAATGAGGCCACTAACCCGTTATGGCCCTTCCTGCACCATCCTCTTTTCTCCTCCTCCTTCTCCACTTTCTCTTTCTCCTCCTCCACTTCTCTCTGTCCCTCTTCTCTCTCCATTCTCCACCACTCTCTTCTCTCCTCCTCTTCCTCCATCCCTGCTTCTAGGTATAACAATATTCAGCAATGACGCCACTAACCCGTTATGGCTGGCACGGAACCGCCCGCCGCCCCGACTTTGTTTACCCCTGATGGCCGGCCGGGGAGTCGTGTGGGGCCGCGGCGAGGAAACGGCCTGATGCCTTGATGTCGTTCGAAGTTTCTCCTCTTTTCCCCCCCTCGTCGTCGTCTCGTTGTGCTCAGATGGCTTCCCTCAAGTTTATGGGAGTCGGGAGCGTCGCTGGGTGTGTTGTCGTAGTGGTAGCGGCGATGTTCTTTTGTTTTGAGGGGCTGCTCGAGTCGGTGGATCACATTCGATGCATTTTTGTTGCCTAAGCGGGATTTATACTCCTTGTCGAGGCTCAGTTACAGTTCCGTCCTAGTAAACAAAGGAGGCGCGGAAAGCAAAAACGAGTCTACCATCGGCATCCCCCTTCCCAGATCGCGAGCGTCGTGTTCTGGCATGGGCACGAAGAATTCTGAACCGATTTCCGAACAAATAGCAATCACGCCCCGCACTCAATTCCTTTTTATACGCTCTTATTTACTTAACCCATATTTGTAGAATTTAGGTGTCAAGACTAAGGCCGCGATCCAGAAAGCATCGTCTCTCCCTCGCTCTCTTACGTTCACAGAAATTCCCCACGATTCAGCGCCTCCTCGAACATAAACTTCTGGAGACAGTTTTCGCCTCCAAGAATCTCGCAAGACAGTTATTGAATGCCATTTCAACTTATTGCATGAATTCACTGCCTCTTGGCCGAGTTGTCCCCAATGCCGAGTCAAAAGGGGCGATGGACCGATACAGCCAAATAGCCACGAATACAAATTGGAAAATTCTCGTGGACTGAGGGATGGGAGTGTGGGGGGAGTGAGGGAGGGAGGAGGGAGAGAGATGTGGGGTGGAGGAGAGGAGGGAGAGGTGAGGGAGGATGGTGAAGGGAGGAGGGGAAGAGATAGTTGAGAGAAGGCTTGGAGTAGAGGTGGGGGAAAGAGAGTCGGGTGTATGGGGGACGTAGGAGGGGGAGAGACAGAGCTGAGAGAAGGCCTGGAGTAGAGGTGGAGAAAAGAGACTGGGGGTAGTGAGAGGAGGGTGGAGGTTGGTATGAGGGAGGAGGAGGGAGACAGCTGAGAGAAAGCATAGAGGAGAGGTGGAGGGAAGGAGAGATGACCGTGTGAGGGAAAAAGATGAAGAAAGACAGGGTGATGTGAGGGCAGGGAGACGATGGCGCTGGAAAGAGGTGAGGGGCGGTGTGAGGGGAAGAGAGTGAGATAGAGCAAAAGGTAAAGAAATGATGTGAGGGAGTAAGATGAATAGAAAGGAAAGAGTATGATGTGAGGGGAAGAGGATGTCATAAAAAAGGAGAAAGTACGAATTGGTATGAGAGGGGAGAGAGGTGAAGGGAAGAGAAAGGGGAAGTGTGGTCTCTGTCCATGAATAAACGGGGAGCTGGTAGAGTAGGTAAAGGGAAAATGAGAGGGTGAGGGTGGGAAGAGGTGAGAGTTATGTTGTAAGAAAGAGTGGGGGTTGACTGAGGAAGGGTTTTGGGGTTGGCATGGGGGGTAAGGGTGGGAGAGGAGGGGGAAGAGCGAGGGTTGGTGCGAAAGGCAAGGTGGGGTTGATGTGGGTGGGTGGGTTGGGGGTACGAGCTGGATGTCTGTGTGTTGAGAGAGTTGAAGAAGTGGAGGTAATGTAATGGGAAAGAAGTTGCCAAAAATGAATGAGGCTGGTGTGGGTGAAGAGAAGGGGATGTAGGTGGAGGAAGTGCTACGGGCGGGTGTAGGGGGATGAGGAGGGGGGAGATGCGTGGGAGATCAGGGGAGGAAACTGAAGTGGGAGTTGGTGTCGGGGTGATGTTAGTAAATGTTAAGGAAAAAGGATGGGAGTAGGTGTATGAGAAGGGATAGGAGGGAGGAAGGAGAGGATGCGAGAGGAGTAGAGGGGATGATGAGGAAGAGGTAGAGAAAGAAAGAGAGGGAGGGAGGGAGGGATGGGAAGGAGGTGCAGGAAGAATGTAAAGGAAGGAGAAGAGGATGAAAATGAGGTAAAACAAGGGGAAGGATGGGAGAGAAGCAGAGGGAGGGATGAAGGGGAGTGATGTGGAGGGAGAAATGGAAGGGAGACAAAGTGAAAGGCAGGGAGGGAAGAACAAGAGTAAAGTGGAGAGAAGAAGGAAGAGAGGAAGAGGGAGGGAGAGGGAGACAGAGGAAGAGAGGGGGTGGAGGAATAACATCTGATAAGGGGTGTATCTCTTGTTCTCGTGGTCTCACAGGGAAGATTTGGGAGATGAGTTGAAATGGCGGCCGTGGAGCGAGTGAGAAGAGCACTGAAAGAATTATCTGAGGAAGAGAGAGAGAGAGAAAATAAAAGAGCTAAGAGATTGATGGTGATGGAGGGTAAGATTGCAGTTGAACTAGGATATGAGAAAAGGTGAAATAGGATAAGTGAAACTGCTGAGAGGGGTTGAACACTGTAGATAGAATATAACTTAAATGTGAACTAGAATGGAATGAAGGATTGCTGCTGAGTCAGAATATGTCTGAAGGTTAATTAGGATGGAAAATAAAACTGCTGTTAAGCCAAGACATTTGTGAAGATAAACTAATATGAAGCAACATTAGGCTAACGTTGTCGTGCCGAAAGAGGTTTACCATACGGAGCCACTACACTCCTTTTACACTAACTTGGGCCAGATTTTCGTCCTTTTCGTTCCTTCTTATGTAGCTCATTGGCAGAAAAAGGCAATGGTAGTGCTCTACATCCTTGCCTTGCCATGGCACTTCTTCGTGACTGCCACCACGTTCTAGTGCTAATCTATTGTTACCACTCGGCACTAAAGGACAGATGGGAATTTTAGGCCAAGTTAGGTGTAAAAAGATAACATTTACTTTATTCCGACTACCATAGGACGATTTTACTCAGCTCAGGGCAGTTCCAGACAATCCAACGTCCTTATTCTCGTAGGGTAAGGACGCTTCCCAACACCTCTTCCTTCGTGATTTATTCTTGGATAATACTGGTTAATAACCTTATCAATGTTACTAATGTAGAGGATGGCGATCTTGGACAAATTTACACAGCACAGAATAGGGCAGTAAGGTGTAAAAAAGCAAAATAAATCGCTTAGGAAAAGGTGTTAGGGAGCTTCCATACCCAACCACAGTACAGGCCCAAAGGTTAATCATATGGTTCGTCTTATTCCCGTCTGAGGAGGATTTACGAGTCTCCCCTTGACAGGCGATGAAATAGGGATGGATCTCACCAGACTGATTTCTTTACGCCTCTCCCAGGTCAAGAAGGAAGAGGGGAAGGAGACGGAGGAGGAGGAAGAGGAGCCGGAGAGAAGAAACAGGAGGTGAAAAAGTAAATCATCATCATCACCATCATCATCATCATCACCATCACCTCTAACCTATATCCAGCGTCATGATGGAGTGGGTAAGACTGGCAATAAGAAAAAAGGAATGCACAGAAGAACTCTCAGAATGCCCAAGGAAAAGGAACCACACCCCCATTTACTCTTCAGTCAAGCCTTCAAAATTCCTTGGACATTTCTAACAAGCCAAACCATCCACACGTACACACAAGCTAGCGACAGGCAATTACATTCAAGTGAGACTGGGTGATAGGCGACAGTGTTAACAATATCACCCTCTCGTGAGTGTTGGAAAATGTCCCCATCTCACGGCCGGGACAACTGAAGACTTCTATTACAGATATCACCAGACGATTTTATTCAGCTGAGGACAAGTCAAGGTCGTCTGAGAGTACTGTCTTCATAAGTGCGAGAATCCTGTACTATTGTCGTGGATTTTGAGGGAATTATACTAACATTCTCATAACGCTAAGCCGCTTACATTATGGTCATTTAATTACTACTGAACAGTAAGACTAAAGGCATATTCATACTTCAGGTACGACGCGTCTTTTATCTTAACCTAGCCCAGATTTTCGTCCTTTTGCAGCATATTTCATGTTGTTCATTGGCAGATTAAGATATTACTACTACGACTCTGCATCGTTTCTATAGCACTTCTTTGTGACTATCATCGTATTCCAGTGCTGCTCTATTCTCAAAAATCAGTATTCAAGATGGAGAGATGGTAGTTTTAGGCCATGTTAAAGAGAATATTGAACATTTTCCCTTCATCTCTTGAGTAAAAATTATGTGATCAAACATCTAAGGGTTGGAGATCAGATTCTGTATTCCCTTTCCCTTCATCTGCATCTCTCCCTCACGCCCCTCTTATCCTCCCTCGCCCCCGCCCCCCCTCCCATGCCACCCTGACCCCCTAGCCCCCTCTCGCTCACCCTTCGTCCCCCCTCATTCCCCTTTTCCTAGTCTCCCTCCCCTCTCTTCTCCCCCATTACCCCCTTCTAGTTCGACACTCTTTCCCTCGAATCCCTCCTCCCGAATCCCCTTTCCCCCTACCCCTACCCCCTACCCTTTATCCCCCCCACCCTTCCCTTCTACCTCATCGACATCTCTCACCCTCACCCACTTCCTTCTATTGCATTATCTACAGTTCACTCCCCCACCTCCCTCACCCTTCCCTTCTGCTTCATCTACATCTCTCCCTGCACCCCCTTCACCCTTGCGCTTCCCCCTCCACCCCTCGCCCCCCACCCATACAACACTCCTCCTGACAGCTAAAACGACCCCCCTAAAGGCCCTCGGGGGGGACGCAGAAACAGACATGCATCTAAGTGGAATTTTTTAAGGGTGAATATAGAACGAGAAGACCAAAAAATAGAATATCCTTAACCCCTTCCATCTGGCGACTTATTTTTTAACAGGCTACCTTCAGACGATTTTATTCAGCTTAGGGAGAGAAATCGCGTTGTGGGGGGATTAATGAAGGCTATTTATTAACCCCGCCAGGATAAAATTTTCTCCAGATTCAGTTAAATCGTCTGGAGGGAAGAAGAACGCACGCACGCACGCACATACACACACACACACATACACACACACACACACACACACACACACAAGTAATCGGAGTGAAAGGGTTCGGCTTTATCTCTTCAGTTACGTGACATCTTTTTAATTTTGCTTTTTCTCCCTCCAGACGATTTCATTCAGCGCGAGAGGGGCTTTTCAAACTGGATTAGCAAGATAAGGCCTTCATTAATCCCTTTCATACGAGTAATCTTTCTTGAGTTGAATAAAATCGTCCGGAGATATTAACAAAAAGAAAAGAAAAATCACCTTATTGAAGAAGTTAAAAAAAAATCACAAAGTCGGCAGCAAAATTTCGCCTAATATTTCACCTCTAATACTTCCATTGTACTTTTCACTTTCCTCTCAAAAATTCGCCTGTTCTTTCACCTTTCCTGCCTCCCTCTCACTTCTCTCTCAAAATTTCTCCCAATATTTCGCCTCTGTTAGCTCTCTCGCACTTTTCAACTTTCCTCTGTTGACTAATCATTCTAAGCTGAGAGAGAGGCTTGCTTTGTTTCTCTACCCACAGCTGGTTTTCCTTGATGTTACGTGACAGGGAGGAAAGTGACAGACATGACCCAAGTGTGAAGTAGACGCAGTTGAAAAGAAGCCCAACTTTTGCCCCTGGCTGTACCTATGGAGTCTATCGCTCTTTGGATCGTAGTATAAGTAGATGTGAATATTTCTTATCACATCTTTCTTAGCGATTCACTCTACAGATTATACTTCATGCTTTTTTATGTTACTGGTGGGATTTATGTCGGTTTTAGAAATTCAATGATAATATGAAAGAGAATGTTATGGTGTGATATAAAAAAAAAAAAAAATCGCTAAGGATGAGGTGTTAATGAAGCCTCCAGTGTAATTCCAGCAGAGAGAATGCTAAGGAGTACTATGCAAAATAAATCGCCAAGGAGTTTTTACCGCGAATACAGACCTCGTTGCTTAGAAAAAAAAAAATCTTCAGAATTATTCAAACATTCTCTGAGGAAGAGTTGCTACG
>JAGKTI010030017.1:0-12504 GCA_018397915.1 Birgus latro
CACTGAAATGACTGCCGAGGAAGGGTTTGTTGTGCCTTGGCACTTCTTCTTGTTTATATTTATAACCACCAGATGGCATCGCTCGACTCTGGACAGCCCTTCAAAAGTGAAGAGGTTAATGATGACTACATATGTGAGCCATCCGGTTCCAGAAGTCTCTCTAAATGTGAATAAAACCCTGTGATGCTGCAATACTGCACTATACAACACGCCATAGGAGTGAGGCGGTGGCCGTGCTGGGTACGATAACGTCTTGCTACCAACGAACAACTGTTTAGTTCAAGGAAGGACTTTCAGTGAAGCGCTTACTGCGATTAATTTCTAACCTACTGACTACGAGAAGTGTCCTCTGAGCTGAATAAAATCGTCTGGTGACAGGATAAATACAAATGTGTTTGCGAAATGAGAGTGAGTGTTATGTTTTGATCGTTGTGTGTGTGTGTGTGAACAAAATAACTCAAACTATTTTTATCCTGTCTTAGGTAAACGTGGTAGCGAGGCAGAGGTACACCTAAGGGGTTGAACTATTACTAAAAAGAAGGCAAAGGTCTGCCTAACAAGATTAACTTAAATTTTCGATTAACACCAAACTTGTGGAAGGATTTAAGGTAATGCAGAGCAGAAGGGGAGTGATTCTGACGGCAAAATCGGTCAAAGGGGAAAGAGAGTTCGACCCGAGTGTATGTGGGTGAACTCAATAACTAAAATGGTTTGGGTCTGATTTGGGTCGAACTTGGTGCAAAAACGCAGGATTAGGTAACGGGTTGGTCTACCGTTTTTTACAGCAAGCAGTCACGATCACATGGCAAGGTCAGCTTAAACCATTTTTATCCTATTATCACCGAAGCTTATGGAATGGTTCAAGACACGACACAGACAAACGTATTCGGCTGTGGTAGCAATCAGTCAAAGGTCAAGCTCACCCGGAAAGATCATAAGCTAGGATCACAGGTTACAGTCAGCTCAAACATTTTTTGTCTGATTTGGACCAAACGTGGTGGGAGGGTTAAGACTGAGGAAGGAATCAAGTCATTCGATGTAGAGAACAACTGGCTGAAGGTTCATGGTTACAGGGCAAAGTCAAATGTGTCGCCCTTAGATAAATTGATGGACGCGAGCGTTGCATGCACTCTCTGAAGCTCTTTTTTGTTAACATGTAACTCACTATTGTACTAAAAGATATTCTTCAACATCAATGACGTATTGAATATTACACAATATTCTCGTTTCCTACAAACGACTTTAGTCACGTGAAGAAAGACCCCTGGTATGAGGGGGTTAAAGCAGTGGCCAGTAACCCTTTTAACAAGCTGACATATCTTGTACTTTACTCTTGCTGCCAAATCAGCCCAAAAAAAGGTCTCTGGCACTGAAGCTACATCAGACCCCCTCTTTCGAAAAGTCTGTCCGAAGTTGAATAAAATCATCTTGAAATAGCGAGAGTAAACTAAAAATCTGTTTCTGGATTTAAATCAACCTTTTCAGTACGACGGTGACTTTCACATTTCGTCCCAGCAACGGCCAGGCGACTGTACTCAGCCCCGGGAAAGTGTTTTAAATTTTATTCCTTTTTATCAGTTTATTGTTTCTGTCTCCATACTTTTTTTTTTCTATTCATCTTTGGAGAGATTTTTCGAAATGGAAAGGTTTGATGTAACTTTCATTTATTCTTTCATTACAGGAGGTATCCAAAAACTGAGTACAATAATCTGGAAGTGACAAATACAAACAAACAAACAAAAAAATCCATGCCGAAGCTACAGAGACACCACAGTTAAGGACAATTAACCCAGTGAAACCATGCACGATATTTTGTGTCTTATTACGGCTGCTGCCAGACATTTTTTCCCCCAGATCAGATCATTCTAGAAGTAAAGAGGTCAGTTACAGCGGTATTTAATCCATCCACTTCGATAAGTCTCTGAAGCTGAATTAAATCAAGTGAAGCAATCAATAATAAAATTTTTCTTATTCCTCGGCCTGAAGAGGCTAACATTTTCTATAGTAGGGACGTACTTAGATTATTTCTTTAGGCGCCGCCAGACGGTTCTGTTCAGCCGACAGAAATCTATGCAGCTGCAAGGTAAAACTCTGACTCCATCGACCCTCTCGCAGCAACGACACACTTTAAGCATTTTAGTCAGGCTTATTCCAGACGATATTTTTGAAACATTCTAACAGTCAAAGGATGAATTTGCTAAACCTTTGATGACAGTAAAGCATGTTTGGCTTCTCCACCTTCATGCTGAAATCGAGCTTCAGCGTGGCATGCAGGCTAACTACGTCCACTGCTCCCAACTCTTCCATATGTCACCCTTGTCATCTTAATTTAACACCTTCAGCCTGAGTCCGTCTTCATTACTGTACTTATGTTACTTCTGTCTGATTATTTTTCCCTGCTTAGTAAAGAGTGGAGGCTATATCACTTGCAATTTCAGAATTCTCTCCCAAGCTTAAATGCACCCATCTGCCAACAACAAAAACAATATTTGAAAAGACAGCATCACAATGCAGGGATTTTAAATAGGATTTATATGATATTATATTCTAATGAAACCATCGCTGCCATGACGTCCCCTCCCCTTTTATTTTATATTACTTTCCGCACGATCTGATTCAGCATAGGGAGATTTTTCTCACTGAAGAGACTAATGAGGCTGTACCCAACCCCTTCGGTAGGAAGTCTCTCCTAAGCTAAGTAAAATAGTCTGGAGATTGGAAGAATAAACCACGTCTTGGTATGAAGGGGTAAGGATCCTGCCTCATAGTCTAATCAACGGTGAACGATTTTATTCAGCTGAGGGAAATATCATGTGATTAATCCATTCAGTGCGATGTCGTCTTGTATTTTATCATTGGTATATATTCAGGTCAAGAGAGATGTCACCTGTGCTCCCTTCACCTTAACTTGGCTTAAACTGACACCTCTGTCTTGAATACTGAAGTGTAACAAGAGACTGCCTGAAGAAGACAGCGCTAATCACGAAGAAATACAATGGAAAGGACGTCGAGCTGCGGCACTGGCATATTCGGCCATCCTGGTGCAGGGAATAGGCTACAGAAGGACGAAAATCTCTCACAAGCTAAGGTGAAAGAACCCAGGAAGGGGGCAGTAGTCTCCCTTAAGTTATTTGGCTCAAGTTACACATAAGACGATTTTGTTCATCTGATAGAATTAAAATATTCAGAAGGACTGAAAACTCTCTGGGTTAAGTCCTGCAATGCTATAAACGCCCTCACCTGAATAAGATGGTCTGGCTGAAGCCTGAATGTAATAACCATTGGCGTCCACGGCAGCCGAAGATGACGCGTTTCTTAGTTTCTTTCGCGCTTCCTCCAGCCAATTATATTCAGCCAACCAGAGACTTTCGAACTGGAGGAGTGAGACACATCCGTCATTGACCCCCGCACTGCCAAACATGACACAAGCTCAGTAAAGTCAACTGGAGACAGCAAGGAAAAAAATATCGTCATCGTGGTGAAACAGTTAAGGTGGATTTTCTCTCCTAATACTGTATTGAAATACAGATAGACAGATTCTAAGCTTTTTCTCCCAGCACGTGCAAGGAGTTGGTGCTGGAACGAGTCCTTCACACAGTGACAAACCTGTCTCACTTCCTTCCCTGATCCCAGACAGGAAGACAGGAGGGCGGCAACCTCAGCCTGCAGTCCACTGAGTTCACATCCAGATGAACTGGAGGCCACAGCAATAAAGTGCAAGGAATTAATGTTGCTCACGATGGCAATGTGCCGGAGTCTCGTTGGCACAGGGGACTCGTAACATCTTCCTCAGTGGTTTATTTTGCATACTACGCCAGGGCATTAATCACTGGGTTTCATATCCTTTGCATCCATAACATTCATGAAGGCACCAACACTCTCAGGCTCCTGTGACGCACTCTTAACTAAATAAATATCCCCAGGTGTTGGTAGAAGTAAATTCTAGACTTGTCCCGACCTTGAGAGGGTTCATTCATTAAAAAAAAAAAAAAATGAAAAATCCCGGAGGAAAATGTATCATGAAAGTTAAGCCAGTGAGACTATGAAATATTATTTGTTAATTAATCTTGTCATTTTAAGGGAAATGCGCGTAAGGATTACGAGCAGTTACTGAAGGGGGAAGGTTGGCAAAGAATTTTATTTTATTTTAAGGAAGTTCCATTAACTAAACTAGAACGGCACACAGCAGAGCGCATACCTCAGCCAAGCCCAACACGCAGCTCGAAAAAGACTGCCCCCCTATAAGAGCATATTTAAATCCGCTAGATCCTGAATTTTATATGGATCCGCGCCAAACTGTACACATTTGTAGATCCCAGCATCCTAAATATGCCTGATTTTTTTTCCCCATCAAGATCCATGCAATATTTCCTGAAAATTTTACGAAAATGTCTTAAACCGCACTATCTCACAATGTTAAAGAAAGTGGGGGAAAAAAAAAAATGCTGGATCCTCACCTTTATCCGGATCTGCACCAAAATTCATTTGAGTCTATTCTGGGCCAAGGCTCATTCTTCTACCAAGTTTCGTGGAAATCCGTCCAGTAGTTTTTGTGTAATCTTGCTCACAATCCAACCAACCAATAAACAAAAGAACAGAGGTGAAAACATAACCTCCTTGGCGGAGGTAAATATACACTATACATTTCAAAAATCATCGAAGCATGCAGTTTTTAGTTTAAGTAGAAACATTTGAAGATGTGGGAACAAACCTGAAATGGTAGTTAAATACACTCGGTTAAAGGCCGCCTTCGGCGTCCTCCGCTCTATGTCAAAAGGCCAGAAATGAGTCATAGCTCGGGAACCGGTGGCCCAATTTGACTGGAAATTATTTTATTCTTTAAGTTAGAGCATTTTAACGGTACCGTACTCACACAAAAATTGCGTTACGTTGCGCCGTTTTTGCTGTGTTACGGTAACAAACAAACCAACAAACATACAGATCGGATCATTATAATACAGATGTGCAGTACAAATACCTGTTGATTTTTCTCCTCACGAGTGTACGTAAGTCCAGGGTTCTCTTTTCGATTAGCAGGCCATTTTAAGTAGTATTCTTAACCATCGGACTCCAGTGACGTACCGGCAGCTGTTATTTTGTTCTTTCCACCTAAACACAATTGTGTTCAGCTTAGAATAGTCTTTTCTAACTGGAAGGACTCGATATAGCCTTCGATAACCCCTATAGAACAAGGGAAATTTTCATAACATAAAAAATTGTCTAAAGGCAGTGAGAAAATGAAAAAGACATCCTCAGCCTGATATGGTTAACCGCTCCATTGTGTTGATGTTATCCTTGTTTTATTCGTGCTCTCTTCAGCAGATTTTATTCAGCGTGGGAGAGACATTTCCAAGATTCCACTATAGCCTTCATCAGCCCTTGCACAATGTCGGGGAATTTTCTAAGCTAAACAAAAAATTCGTCTGGCAGTAACCCAAACAAGCTACGCCGTCCTGGGAGTGAAAGGGTGAAGCCTCCAAGCTGTTGTGTTCTTTGTGATAATGACATGTACAACAAGTATCGGTCACCATCAGTCACCTTCAGGGCACACAATTTCCCGCGATTCTGGGTGTACGTGGTATGTGGAGTCACGTGCAGGTGGTGCCAACGACGCTCACACACTGTCACGGTCATTCACGGCATCACTAAATGGGACGCTGCTTCACTTCCGTTCTTACCCATCACCCCCCACACCGCTCCATCCCCTCCGTCTAACACTCATAATCTCGCCAGCTTAAAACTTAAGGCTTTTTAACACCCTTTCCCTACCAGATATTTTCTGCAAATGGCACTTTGATATTCTCTTGTCTGTTGGTATAAGTCCTGTATATTACATGAAAGAGCACATCTAGGTGTAATGTGAAAATAAATTGCTTAGAGTGCTTCCAAACCTCCAGTGCCACGGGAATACGACCCTGTATCTTGAATAAGGGCCAGTTTTGTAATCAGTAGTCTACATGGAGCTCTAACGTTTCTGACACATGAGAGTTGTGGCGTTAATGAGAGACGAGCCAGCCCAGGTGAGTGAAGGAAAGGAAATAGTTTTAATTCGAAAAAGAAATTTAAAACCAGGAAGAGGTAGTCGGTTAACTGAAGGGAATCGGTCTAACATTTGCCAGCGATGTTAGTAATCTGGGTTGGTTGAAACAGTCTAATCCTTAGAAATCAACAATTAATCAACTCATTCCTTAGAAATCAACAATTAATCAACACGTATGAGTGAGTCAAAACTGATGTAAAAAAAAAAAAAAAAATCTCATGGTCAGTACTGTTAATCCCAGACGTTCAACTACTGGACACCAAAATCACTGACACTTCATAGTGAAGAAAAAAAAAAAAAAAATAGAGGCGCTCCCCAAGGTGGGAATCACACCAGCCGCGAGCCGATACATACTGTATCTAAAGCGGCTTGAGTTATGACCTTGACCTTCTTTCACCAATTTCAAACTCGTCTGAGATTTTCGTCCCTACTACACACCTGTAAAGTGTTGTGATGATATCTTCAGCGGTTGCGAAGTTATCGTGCTAACAGACACACAGACGCACACACAGACAAACTGAAAACAATACCAGCATCGCTATCGCGGCTGGTAGAAAGTGGATGCACGAAGATGAAGGGGAAAGACAAAAGATTTTTTATCTTAATGGTTTAAGAATGAAAGGGAAGTGACAAATACAGAACAGAAGCATAGAAGACAATTATAGGGAAAAAAGGTAAAAAATATATACATATCATTTATGAAATAAAAGAAAAGTGCAAGAACAAAGAGAAGAAAATATGAAGGTCAAGGTATAGTATTTTTTTAAGCAAAGAAATGTGAAAGAACTGACTACCCTTACTATCATGGTAG
Source organism: Birgus latro (assembly GCA_018397915.1). Taxonomy (NCBI): domain Eukaryota; kingdom Metazoa; phylum Arthropoda; class Malacostraca; order Decapoda; family Coenobitidae; genus Birgus; species Birgus latro. The sequence goes on from JAGKTI010030017.1 coordinate 6,852, forward strand.
AAGAACACGATTGACAGATGGAGATGACGAAGAATTTTACGAGAAAATAGCAGCATAATGATCAAGAGGCCGTATCTATAAATTCTCCTATGCTTAATATGTGTGTAAGTTGTCTTCACTCATACAGTTACAAAATCTTTCACAATCAAATTATTGCATTTGTTAAAGTGACCAAATGCGAAAAGCAAAACGATCTGTAATCATTTAACTGTTAGAGACGTGTTGATGATAAGAATTGGTTTGGATCCTTTATAAATGCAACGCCGTAAGACAAAATCGTGGTGAATGAAGGTAAACGAAGAGTACGACCAACATTAACTTCTTCCATCCCATGACCTACTTTTTATTTCATCATTGATACAGTCAAACCATTTAATTCAACTTAGAAGGACCACTATAGATGTCGTTAATCAGAAGGTCATTCCTAAGCTGAATATAATAGTACGAAAGTAGCAACACTATCAAGGAAAAATAAGCCACCGGACTGAAGGCAGTGACCACTTCCACTCGATGATGTACACTTTATTCTTGCTTACCCTAGGCAAAGATAACACACTGCAGATTCATCAGTTATTTCATGCATCTTTTTTTTTTTTTTTCAAACACTTCATTTTGGTGTCATTACTTCATTTCTTTACTTCATACGTGGTTCAAGCATTCTTTGACCAAATACCCTTACTCGTTAGGCCTATTAAAGTTGGTGTAAGGGATCAAACGTTAACTATACAGACACTCCTATTTTGATATCCTGTGTTCTTTGGCTGTACATTAATCATGGCTATTTGCACACAAGTCTTGCCCTTTCCATATGTCAGAGTACCATAGCTGTGTGGAGACCATCCTGCATTCCCTTGGATATATTGACAATATCAAGTTTGTTTTTTAATACTGTTTTTGACAGATACGCTTTTATTCGCCCCTGTATGGAGAACAACTCTCATGTGTGGGGAGGCTCTCCACATACAGCTCTTCTCAATAGGGTGGAGTCAAAGGCTTTTCGTCTCATTAACTCTCCTCTTCTTACTGGCTCCCTTCAACCTCTGTCTCTTCGTCGCACAGTTGCATCTTTGTCTCTTTTCTATCGCTACCTCAATTGCCACTGCTCCTCTGAACTGTCTGCTTGCATCCCTCCACCTCTACGACGGGCGCGTAGCACTCGTTTATCAAAAAACTCTCATCTCTTCTCTGTCCAACTCTCTAATGCAAGAGTTAACCGTTACTTCCAGTCCTTCATTTATGCAACAGGTCAACTCTGGAACTGTCTCCCTCTGTCTGTATTCTCTACTTCCTATGATCACCAGTCTTACAAACGCAGTGTGTCCAGGCATCTCGAAATAATCGGATCTTGAATTTCGGCTCTCTCTTGTATTGTTTTTTTTTTTTTTTCGTGGAAGGAACAGTCTGCGGGCTCATGGCCTTTTGTTCCTTCTTCCTAGCATTTAAAAAAAAAAATATGACAGTCCATCCACTATCAGATTAAAAAGGGGAGGTGGGGGTGCCAAACTCTAGTCAGGGGTCCCGAGCCCTTGTCATACGCTCCACCGCACCCAGTTCATCCAACCAGCTTAATCATCAGCTAGTTTCTTAACTTCATAGGCTTCCAAAGCTCGCTTTTTTAAGCTTAGGAAAGGTAGTAATAAATGCATGTGATGAAATCGAGAGAATGAGAAACTTTGCAATTTTGGAACAGCAGTAGAATTAAGATGAACGGTCCAATACAAAAGAGGAAAAGTAGAATTGAAGAAGACTTGAGGGTTATCGAACTGAGGTAAATTAGTTTGGTGAAAGACTGAGTAAAATAGCACTGATAATTGCTAAGCCAGGAATTCTCAAATGGGGGAGGGGGGATTCCTGCCCCCTGAGGGGAAATTTGGACAGTCCAGGGAGGAATTAACGGATAAGAACAAAATGGCCAAGTGCATTTTGGCTTTTATTTTCGGCATTTAAGAGTGAAGCCCGAATTCTGGCCCCCAAATAATTATCATGGTACATAAAGTAAAAATCTCAAGTGTTTCCCAAACTTTGAAAAATCTCCACAATAGCACTAAATTTCTTGTTGTTACATGTAAAAAACTGCTGCTGAATGGAGGCGAATAACTCTGGAATTTAGATTGATTTAAAATAAGTCCGACAGAGGGGAGGGGAAGATTCCCCCTTTTTGGGGTAGGGAGGGGAATCATCAAAGGTTTTCTGAAAAAGTGTGTAATGACAAAAAAAAAAAAAAATGGGAACCGCTGTACTAAGTTGTTTGTTTATTTCTGAACTTTTCCCACAGTCCTATCAAGTTTAATGCCTATAACAAGCGATTTTTTCAATATATGTTCCCCTTGTTCTCTTATTTCCATCACGTGCCAGTTAACGCTAAAATCAGCGTCCACTACGAGTGTAATTATAAATTACTTATGTTGTAAAGTAATAGGAAGTCGGCTAAAAACAAGAGTGACAGAAAAATTCACTTGAAGTTAACCGGTGAAAGTGACTACCGTCAGTAACTATGAGCGGTTATTATTTTTGAAGCTGTGAACCCCTTCATCCCGGTGACGTATTTTTTGTATTTTATCACTGCAGCGACCGCACGATTCCAGCCTCTCGCAGAATGAAGGGAATGAAGGCTGTATCTATCCCCTATCCATTGTAGAATATAGGAAGACGTCATTGTATTGAAAGCTTAACAGGAATGAACAGATGTAACGCATGAAGTAAAAACATTCTTACCATTAACATCTGTATTGTTCTGAGAGTGAATGTACGATAAATCGACCTCACTATTATAACGAATATTATGAATATTATAAATTTTATTTCATTATTATAATAAAAATGAGAGAAAGAGAGAGAGAGAGAAGAATGAGGCGGAGGAGGAGGAGAGAAAGAAGAAGATGATGAAGGAGGAGAAGAAGAAAAAGGATTCGATCCCGTTATTCCACTGTACGTTGGTGTGCGTGTATGAAGTAACGCAGTATTGCCAAGAGCAAGAGTGGCCGGAAGAGATGAAGATTAGCTGAATGTAAGCATGACCGGGATGAATTACCAAGAATTATTAACCCTGTCAATTTTACCATAGTTCTTATTCTCCTGATGCTTATATTTAGCTGACTAGCAATATCTCTGAGTGGAAGGGTTAGCATCCCTGGGACAATGTGAATCAGAAAGTGAGACAGTGAGAGTGAGGTGAATGCTGTTATATACCACATGAGTTACGGATCGGGGTGCAGCTTAAAAAACTTAAACAATGTGAGTGAATAGGAAAGTGGTTAGATAATAAGCGACGGCTAAACGTTGAAAGTAGATGAGAGTCTGAAACGAGACATGAGTGAGAGAGTGGGCAAGTCAGTAAGTGGTAAAGCAAACACTAGGCAGGGCCTGGGGAATGACAGTAGGGAGTGTAACCTATGAGTTAAAGGCAATGAGTGGCTAAGAAAGTGAGTCAGATAGTAACCGAACATTCAGTCAATTAGAAACTGAAAGTGAGTGGGAATATGGAGGAGCACTGTGAGAGGCAACGAGTGAGAAATTGAATCAACGTTAATGAGAGAACAAAAGCAGGCGGGAAGTAAGAGCATAGGACAGCGCCTGTCAAAGCTGGACTTAATGAGAAAATGAGTCAAAAAGACAGTAATCGAACATAAAGCGATGAGAGTGAAAGTGAGAGCATGAAACAGCGCAGGTGAAGTTAGAAAATGTGACTTGAAAATGAATCAGATGGATAGGATAAGAACTTAAGACATATTGAGACCAAATGGGTGAGAAATAAACTGTAAAGGAGTGGAGTGATTACAGAGTGAGCGGGTGAGCATGGAAGAGTGAGCTAGAGTGAGCAAAGCAATCTGAGTGAGAGAGTGTGAAAATAGTGAGTTACAGCTGTACAACGGCGCCAGCTCCAGTGATAGTGTGGGCGGTGCGAGTATGACAGTGAGTTAATGAGACGCAGGGAGTGAATTAGAACTGGCGAGTGAATAAGTAAATCAGAAAATGAAAGAAAGATGAAATGATGGGGCGGAGAGGTATATGAGGGGGGGGGAGGCGGGGGTGCTGGAGAAAGAGCAGCCTGATGGCGAAGGACACAGTGACATGGAGATTTTTCGGGGACCCCCCCCCCCTTCCAGGATGAAGGCGTCTAGACATAGATAAATTGAGTGAGAGTGAGTGAATGAGTGAATACAACGATGAATGAATGAATGAATGAATCAGTCAATGAGAGTGAGCATTAGTACGTACTGGCGCCTGTGGAAGAAAGCCGGGTGAGAGAGAGAGAGTGTGTGTGAGATAAGAGTGGGATACTTATCGTCTTCCGGTACACTCACTCACTGACCCTCCATGGACAGTCCTTGCTCACTTCCCGCTCCACCATTTCTACCATTACCATTGCTTCCCATACCCTTAATACCGTTACTGCTTTACTGTCAGAAGCGTTACTGCCATTACTACAGCTCCTGCCAGTATCATTAATAGCCCAGGCCATTGCCATCATTAATACTGTTACTCTCATTACCATTACTACCCATTCCATAACTATCGTTACTACTGTCACTGCTATCATTACCATTATAATTAGTACTCTTAATGCTGTTACTACCTTTACTACTGTCACTGTTATTACCATTACTTCCATTACCATAGCTAATATCTGTATCGTTACTACTGTCATCATTGCCATTACTACCATTGTTACTGTCTTTACTATCAGTACCATGAGTACCACTACTGTTACTAGTATTACCAGTATGACGGTCGTAACCATTACTAGCATTACCATTACTACAATTACCAACTCTACCACTACTGCTGTTACCATTACTGCTGTTACTACCACTGTTACTGTTGTTACCATTAGTACTAACACCATTTCTACCATCACCATTACTACTGTTGACATTACTCTTATTACCACCATTGCCATTACTACCAGCACTAGTGTCGCAACGCTCATTAGTTACCAATAATACCATTACTACCAGTCAGTCACCAGTCAGTTACTGGTATGAATACCAGTACTTCCCGTCTCAGCCAAAGAGTTAAGAATAAGGACACTGACTGCACATACAAACCAGCCAGTCAGCACTCTTACGCGGCCACATTTGCAGTGTTTTGTTCCGGCCTTCTAGACAGTTTGTGCAGAGGCAAGAGTGGCCGATAACAGCCGAAAATCTTTTATTCCTTCACCTCCCTCACTTTCGGACAATGATAGGTTCCAGGTAACGCCAGACGATTTTATACAACTGAGAGTGAGTGTAAAGAGTCTCAGAGTGTTAAAAACAATGAGAAAACTGAAATAAACAGTAGTCTGATAAGATGCGTGGTGGTGGTGGTGTAAAGCGCTAGTCGGGTGAGGGTCAGCCGCCCTCTGCGGTGGATTGTATCCCTATGATGAGGCTGGAGGTTTATCCAGCATGTAATGCCACTACTGGTGTAGGCCTGCCACCTGCCTCTAAGTGTTCTGGACTGTGGTGACCTAGCCTCGAGCCCTTCCACAGTGCAGGAAGTACTACAGAATTGGCTGGCTGAGGCACTTATAGCAACCCTTTCAGGGACATAATTTTTTTTTTTTTTTTGGACCTAATTCCTGGTGCCTCCCAACCACCTTATTCAGCTGAAGGAAGACATCTTGTGCTGATAGACTTGAATGCGATATTTAACCACGTCCATTCGAAGA